>OX411553.1:33135687-33388187 GCA_948146395.1 Fragum whitleyi
TTTTCGAGCAGTTAAAGCAACTTATAGTAACTTATATAAATAATCTAAACTAACACTGGTTTCAACTAATTTTTCGTAGAAGAGGTACCCTTCCTAAATTTTCCCCACCCAGCGATGTTGGTTTTAGAACTAGGGGCGCCCATGATCAAGTCATCTCCAACCATTTGCAAAATACAATTAGAAACATCGTGAAATTGACAGAAAACCAGATCCAAACCATTCCGATTCGCTCATCTATACCATCTAAAACGCTCCAATCTCTCGAGAAGTCTCATAAAACTCTTCCAAATTGTTCAAAACATTCCAAACTTTCATTAAAATCATCCGCATATTTCCTTGTCTGTTTTAGGCGTTACAGTTAATTACATCGTGAAATTGACATTCACCTCAATCAAAACCATTCTAAATCGCTCACTCAGCGCTCCAATCATTCATTTAAAACACTCACTCAAACCATTCAAAAACGAGCAAACCCATTGAAAAATATAGAAATAAAATAAACTTGGATAGAGAAGAATCGCGATTTTACTGATATAATTAAAGTTGTAAGCGTCTAAATGGTTCTTGAAGAAATAGGAAGTTATCTGTAGAATTTATTTCCATATTTTTATTAAAGGGAGGTAATCAATATCGCTAATTTTGTTCATCCTGAACAAAATTTGCGATATAGGATTACCTCCCATTAAACTCACTCAAACTCGCTCCTCATACTCATTCAATTTCACTCCCATTTCATTCCAAAATCATTCACCTTGTCAATTTCACAATGTTGTTAACTGTAAAGAGTCTGATCGGTATGTGAAGACGCACACACAGAACTATTCTTGGATCTTTTTTAAAAGGGAGACAATAAACTATTTGAGCATCTTTATAATTTGATGGAAACATGAACCACAATCACCACAAAATGATACTTTTCATGCTTTGTTCAAGTGACCAATCAGACGCGTATTTCAGTTCATTAACAGACCGATTAAACTTTCATTTCAGTTCATCAACAGACCGATTAGACTCTCATTTCAGTTAATCAACCGACCGATGCAATTCATCAACCAGACTAATCGTCATTCGGATAAATTTGAACGAATAGCATAATTTTAACCGTATTTAATACGTTCCATGCATATCTAGATACTGTAAATGTTGATAGTTAACAACAAAATTTCAAACCTGCGTTATAAAATGTTAAATTGTCGTAGCTATCTTATTAAGATAAATTAGTATTATCTAGATCAAATGTTAGCTAAGCTTTATCACATTGCAATAATCTTTTCAAAATGAAACAAAAAAAGAATATATATATATATTAAGACTAGTGTTTGTCAGTCTTAATGCACGCTTACAGGTTCTCAAAACATAAATATAAACTTGCATGTTATCCCTGATCTGAATTTATTGACTTTCATGCTTTTCTTTCCGAGAAGTGGAGGTACTTTAAAGCGCAAATGTTTACCTATTTACTAGCAATTGCTTTTCTTCACTTATAAAATCTCTCCTGTTTTGACTTGAACCCAACTAGTACCCTCCCCTCTGAGTTTAAACCGGGACCTCGTATTATCAAAGGTGGATATTTTCTTCTCTTCGACTAGATATAAAAAATACATTTAAAGTTCCGCAACATAAAATTGTCTGAACAGTCGGGCATCTGATGACCGACCGTCGCCTTAATATGTGACGATACATGTTTAAATACAATTGTGACCCCAATCGGGAACCCTCGGCGATTCTACGGAATAGACCTCGGGAGTAATACGGGCGCAGCCATGAAAGCGCGTCATTTCGCACGTGGGTTTATATGACGTCACGAATATAACTGAGAATGACCTTGCGAAAAACAAAATCAACATAAGGTAAAAAATCGCGCATACTATGAATTCAAAACAAAACGCAGTGTTTTACTGCGTTTTGCTTTTAAATCATGATATGCCAAAAAATCTATTTAGACGGTCTGAAAGCATTAAAGGAATTTGCTTTTCTTCAAGCGTATTAACCAAAGTACCACCAGGAGCCGAAAAACCTAAAAATGGACCAAAAATTACTACACTTACGTCTGAGGTACTTTTCAGTTTACGGAAATGTCCGAACGATGTTCCGAATCAATCAATCAATCTTTATTGAATAATTTTAGGCCTACGGCCCATATTACAATACTAAATGTACATAAATATTATATAAAAGTAACACCCCAATTGACAGCAGTGTATGATTTTTCAAAATGGTACGAATCGAGTATGTATACGGACGTAAATGTTGAGATGTACAGAGAATGTTGTGACCCGTCACACGGAAACGGGTCAACTGTGTAGTGCGCTAAGTATCGACCCTTATCAGATTGCGCGGACTATTTTGCTGATTTTCAGAAACTACAATGATCAATCTATCTTCCTACCAATATGTTTTGAAATGTGGCCTCTTGTTTGACCTTAATTAGAACCAATCTAATTTCTGTATATCATTATATCAGTTTTACAGAGTTCCCAGATGGTCCCTTTTCGCGTGACAGGTCATAATTTTGAAGGAAAAAAAGTACTAGCAGATCACGTATTTTGTGTTCAACGAGGAACTCAATTACCATATTCCAAATTGATATGAACAACTTCAGCTATTTTATCACATCATACTTTTCAATGGCGAAAACAATGGTACGTACAATACAAGTATCGAAAAGGCTTTAACTTTCAAGTTATATTGTCCTGTTGATTAGCTTTCTATGCTCATATAAAGATACAATATCAGAATATAGTAATGCCATATTGCACACCATAAAGAAAAACTATACAATAATTTAATGCAATATTTGTATAATAAATGTGAAAACTTTCTAATGTGTGCAATAAAAAGCGATTGTAGAGAAGAGAAAAAAGTCTAAGACATACACCCCACACGTAGGCGGAGAAGCCAGAACGTTAAATATGACGTCATCGTTGACTCTTTTCTACATAGTCTCCGTTTACTCCGATGCCTTTCTGTACCTGATAATCTAACTTGCAGAAAGTATCCACACTCCCTTTTGAATCAAATTTGTGTAATATTTCTGTATGAATCGTATTAATTCTATTTAAGTGCAGAACCTAATGCTGGACCTTTCTTTTGGAAAATAATAAAAATCAATTTGAACGAGTGTTCTTGTTGAAACTTCATTACAATGTATACCCTTCTAAATCTCCATTAAAAGCCTAGCCCTCTTTGAACATTCGGGGTAACTTTAGAAAAATGTCCATTTTTCACATAATTACATTTTCCCTAAATCATTTTGAATTTTTGGGTTGGTGAAAACTTGGCTGAGGAAAAAATATAAGAATTAAAAGCTATTTTAATATATTGTTTTGACGTAAGATCACTATTCTCTGGAATAATCAGTCTTATTTCAAATACCTTTGTCTATAAAAATCTTTTCCAACCAAGTTTCAATTGATTTCCATTTGCGTTTTATTTACTTATGCCAAGAAATTTCAACTAACGTTTACTCATACTCTCAAAATAAATATTGATGTAACAGAATTTCTTTGTTTTCAAGCCCCCTCCGCCCCAGAACCTGTATGTTACTGTGCCAACGAAATTTTAAGGCTGTCAAATATTGGTTTTCAAAAATTATAACATTTATACCGCGCGAAGATACTGAACTACACACTCAACAAATTATACACCGAACAAGCAAAAAATGCGAAAGTTATGTGCCCATTTTACGAATTTATAGATCAACCGCTGTATGACTATAACCACCGCTTCATGTACTGACTTTATGCGAAAACTTATTTTTCTTTTTGTCTGTATATTATAATCTTGAACGCATGGCTAAATATATATTTAAGAGCAACCTGTACTGTCAAAGGATTCCTGCAACTAAACGCATGTTCGTATGTTTAAGTTCCTTTTTTATGATTTCATATCTTCATACACTACATAGCACCGAGCAGCTGGCTGTTGGAAGCCGCACACGGTGCTCTTGATTAGTTTTTCTAATTGTTTCATCTTTATGAAATGTTTAAATATCGTCACCATTTTGATGTCATCCAGTGACCCCTGAAATGTATTGAAAGTCCTGTCCATTCTTCAAATGGCGCACTATCCTTAATAGAAATCGTAGGACCGAGTATTTAAGTTTTAACACGGATAGTTTATGACTTTCAGGAAGATAGCTACTGACTATAATGGCAATCAATTTGCTCTTCTAAGGTAAAGGCACTGTTTAACAAAAGTATTGATATTCACCAGGAAGTATAAACACTTTTCTAAGAATTTCTGTCAGATTGGGGCTGCTGGAACACCTAACCATTTAGCTCTTATATTAGTCTCATTAGAACTAGCATTTTTGAATAGTGATAAACGCATTTTTAACAACCTCTAAACACATCTCGGAGTCTAGAGCTACTAGCCATCGGTTCCTTGATTCTCTCTTACCAGTACTACTATGACGTCCTTTCCAGTTCTATAGCTACTTATCGAATATAGGTTAACGAATATAAACCCGTTGATGGAAGAACATTGGTGGTAAGGGCATTTGCCACCGTCGCGGATCGAATTAGGAACACCTTAAATTAGAGTCTGGTGCGCTACCACATGCGATATGGCGGCACCAGTTTCACTATTCCAGCGAAAAACAGCTCATTGGTGAGAGACTGATACGAAAACATTTTCAACGCGACCTGGGATCGATCTGGGACTACTCTAAAATGTGCTTCCCGGTACTGTGCAATGGCTGTATTTGGCCAGATACGTCAGATAACCTTCAACATCAAGTGATACTTAACAATAGGAAATGACATGGTTAAAAGTACGTACAATCAATCTTAACTACGGGTATCAAATTACACATAGAATGCAGTTTGGCTATACAATTCCATACATGTGGTAAGACAAACAAACACACGGACACCGGCTAAAATTACCGTTATAATTGATGCGGGACATAAAAGGAGTAAAGTAGAGATAAAAACGGCACTTTGGTTTCACCTTTGTACGTCTAACAAAGAGAATTCGCAAATTTGAAAATAAAAGGAAGAGTATCCGGATACACATCTATCCGAAATTTGAAATCGCTCTAAAGTCGTATCTAGACCCGCCAAGTCGGGCACCCCTAGTGCAAAAGTTATCTCATGATAGTAGCTTACCATAGACAAAAACTGGCACTTTCGTTCGATGTGTCACGATCGACCCAATATTTGTACATAAGAGCCTAGACTACACGTATCGAAAAGGCTTTAACTTTCAAGTTATCTTGTCCTCTTGATTAGCTTTCTATGCTCATATAAAGATACACTTTCAGAATATAGTAATGCCATATTGCACTTTGGTATCACACTTTCATAAACACAAGGTTTTTTTTTGTCTTTGATATTTTTTTAAAAAAATAACATCTCTGTAGCTCCTGTATTATGTTTTACCAAACTTTGCATGAATTTCTTAGAGCTTGTAAAATTGTTCATATGCTTTGGAAATGCACAAAAGTATAAGTTCGTCAGGGTTAGTTCTTGTACCTTTAAGTATTTATTTAAGAGGTATCTATTACAAGTATTGGTCTGAATTTGCTCTGTAGAATGTTGCATGTGATGACTGAACTTATATACTTGGTTTACCATAGTAATCCCAGAAATATAAACTTAACATTGACTGCCTCGGTGGCCTAGTGGTAAATGCACTCGACCCGTGACCTGGAGGTCCGTGGTTCGAGCCCCACTGTCGCCGGGGTGTGTTTATGGGCAAAACACTTAATAGTCAGCCCCAGTTCATCCAGCTGTAAAAATGGATAGCAGTGGGTTTAAACCACTGCCTCGCTCTAGGGGACGTGAAAACATTATGATTGAGCGTTCGAGAGCGATTCTATAAGCTTAAGCTTTCGTCGCAAACGAACTAAAATAAATTAGTATAAACTAAATAAAGACGTACTTGGAGCAAACTTTGAACTCTCCAAAAGCTCATGTTGCTTAGTCTATTGCTATCAATATTTGCAGAGTTGTTCCTTTGAGAATCCCAAAAAGACATTGGTGATCTACCCCAAAACTTTGGGTATATAAGAATAGAACATTTCTTCCTCAGTTCATTTGTATTTTCAAATGTTATTTGACGTATTCCTAACACAGTATCTGATCTTGTATTCAAAAAGTATTCGGGGATTTCGCGACAAATGCAGAAACCTAAAAATTACAAGCGCCTTTTTGTTCTTCTTTTCATTCTAAAAGTTCCCCGATCATTCCCGAAATTGATGTGGATTTCTGCGAAAATGGGGGAAAAGCACATCCCCACCACTAGATCAGACACTGCAACGCAGTTTCAAAATGTAAAATTTAATCTAATGAGTTTTGCGATGAACTATTGCAACCATCCCCTATATCACGGACTAAAGTCCTTTTCCACAAGCCAATGGTCCCTACAGCAAATCAATACATCTTCAAGTCTCTGTTCATAGCATTGATAAATGAAACCCTATCTGCATTATGTTATACAGTTGAAAACATCGTGAAATTGACAAGATAATTGATTTTGGATAGAATTTGGAATTGAAATTGAATGAGTGCGTGGAGCGAGTTGTGAGTGAAATTAAAGGGATGTATTACAACATCGCTAATTTTGTTCAGGATGATCAAAATTAGCAATAATTATTACCTCCCTTTAATAAAATATGCATAAAAATTCTTTTAATTGCTTCTTTTTCTTCAAGAACTAATCAGACGCTAACATCTTCAATTATGTCATTGAATTCGCGGGTTTTTTTTTCCATTTATATAAATATTCATTTGAATGTGGCTGTTGGTTGTATACTTACTAGTCATTTGGAGCCTTTTGAATCGATTTGAGTGAGTGTTTGTAATGGATGATTTGGAGCGCTGAGTGAGTGATTTAGAATGGTTTTAATTGAGGTGACGGTCAATTTCACGGTGTTTTTAACTGTGTACCTGGGAAGGATCAACAATACCCCTAGAGTAATCGAGCCATTATAGATAACAGAGTAATACAGACAAAACAATTCCGTTTTATGGTTTATTGGTCAAACCATGAATTTGTATGTGTTAGTTCGGGTCTCTTGGGACATAATCTGACCAACATTATGATATAAGCCCAAGATTGACTATTCTTACAATTTTGACTTGTAAAACGTATATTTAGCGACTGCAGAACCATTTAAAAAGTAGAAGCTCAAGGAGCTGGTCGCAAAATAATATTTTGGTTACAAATATAAATCAGATTGTTACACTTACAAAATTGTATTGTTGTTTACACAGTTACATACATCTACCTTAGATCTATGGCGTAATATTAGTTCCCGAAATTTTCGGAATTAATGATCTTTCACAATGTTTACCTCATGAATTTCACCATTGATACTTCACACTCCGGCTCCATTTTTAAAATGAACTTTCTTTTCATTGGTACAACATTTTTGTGAAACATAAAATATCAAACAAAGTCTGTTACATAAACGATGATATTCAGAACAAATTTCCATAGGGACACTAATCCTGTGGTACTTGAAGGACCTGACCCATTTTCGAAAGGACCATTCTTATCTTGGTACATAGAATCAAATCGCATGAAATCCGATGACTCTATCAAGATAAGGAGACTGTTTTAATCAATAGAGAATAACATGTCAGTGTCTTAAAATATCAATATTATCTGGTCGAGGTTGGGAGAATTTATCATGATGAGGCTTTGCTGAGTCATGATAATTTCTCGCAGCCGAGACCAGATAATATTGATATTTTTAGACACTTACATGTTATTCTATTTATCATGCAATCATTTTTCAGCGCTTGATTATAATAAACATTTAGAAATCAAGGTAATTCAGGTGAAAGTATGTTCAAATTGTTTCTTAAAGTAGACTGACTGATATAATATTATGTTATCAGGCAGGTAATATCAGGTCAACACAGGCTTCATTGCATGATAAAATTTACACAATGCCCGTTCTCTCGTGATACATGACAGACTAGTCCATTATCGAAAGGAATAAGACTTTTATTGTACAATCGTCCGGTGCAAGTTTGAAGCAAATTGGATGAACAGTGTTGGCTCTTTCGTGACAACCAGTGCATTTAAATCAAATTTTCATATAGCCCATTTTTCGATGACGCTTGCCAATTTTCGAATGGGACTATCTTCTTGTAAGAACAATCATCATCTTGCGCAAGCTTGAAGCAAATCTGATGACAATTGTGGGATAAATCATGATATTTTTTTCAATATAAGACCCCTTTTCTTGTGACGCTTACCGGATCTGAGCTTTTTTTCGGAAGGAGGGATCCTTTTGTTAGTACTATCATTCTGTTTGAATCAAATCGGGTGAAAACTAACTTTAAATTCTGACGCGATAACAAGAAAAGATTTACAGACGCACGATCGGAAGTAAGCACGGACGGGGAACACGTGATCGCTATAGCTCCTCTGATTTTCGGCTATAAGAGCAAAAAATACTTTATGAATACTTAAGCTTGAAATATCAAAGGGTTTTGTAATAGTGCAGCTAGCACAGACTGACTTGGAACGACACTTAACGTACTACCCAGATGATCCCTTTTCGCCTGACATATCACAAAAGTGTCTGTGTTTGATGAAATAAGATCATGCCGTCTCAAACCAAGTCTCCCTGGATACTCTGTATGTAACAAACATAGACTGAATATCGTCTTTACAAATGGTAACCAAATTGAGACCGACATTTACATTAAGCACTATATGATTTATGTAACGAAACATAACTTGATAAGAATATATAGATACAGACGGTTGAGAAACTGTGTTTTTTTTCAAATTTAGAAATAAATGATAAATAGGTTAGCGGAATGGTTAGATAGGCCTACATGACAGTCATACAGTCTGTTCTGAAATTAAAAATCACGGAAATTAAAAACCCGAGGCACTGATTAAGCCTGGGCGTCGTCGTGATCGTTGTTATTGTCGTCTTTGTTTTTGTTGACCTCGTCTTTGTTCGAAAACTTTGACATTTTGTGATATCTCTTGTTCTACTGAAGTCATTCACTAGAAATTTGGGACACATTTTCACCATCAAATGATCAATTAAAACTATCAAGGAGGATCGCCCCATATGCATTTTGTGTAAATTATGCCTCTCTTTCGAGTTAGAGTTTCTAACATCCAGCACTCAACAGCCGAGCGTAGTCACCCGTAGTCAATCTTGTTTATTTTAGTTTTTGAGACAATGCAATCATAAAGGGCACAACAGAACTTCAGAAAAGAACATTTAAGTTTTTTATAAAAACTAGTCTTGATAGTAACAACTGGAATGAATTTTCAAAGCATCTCTTCTTAATAAGGTCTACCTGCCCAAGAGGTCAAAAATTGTTTGATAACTATTTCAAGAGATATGCTACTAACAAAATTCAAGTCTTTTAATTAGCAAACAGCAATAATGAAAATAATAGTGTTTGTTGTGTATTGCATTTCTTCTTGAAGAAATCTTTCAACCTACGAAGTTTCGAATTGATATCTGGTATTCTAACAGAGGTATAGCCAGGATAGAATTCAAGTCAGTAAATAACAAAGGGAAATAACTCTAAAATTAAGTAAGCAAAGTTAATCTTCTTGCGCACTGCACTTCTTTTCAATAAGATATATCGACATGAGATGTTTATAATAATCCTATTTTAGGAGATATGCTCTGATCAATTAAATTGATTAAAAATAAAAGGGGAAATAACTCAAAAGGAAAGTAAGCTTCTTGTATATTGTCCTGTTCTTCGATGAGATCTTTGAAAATGTGACTTTTGAAGTCAATAGCATTTACAATTCAGGAGATATGCCCAGGAAAGAATCTAATTTTTTTTTAAAGAAATAAGGTTCATAACTAAAAATTAAGTATGCAAGAGCTGTGGTTCTTATGCACTGCACTTCTTCTCAGTGATAGTGTGAAGTTTTAAAGTGATAGCATTTATACTTGAGGAGATATGCTCTAGACAAAATTTAAATTTTTTTCAAATAACAAAGGGTAATGATTAAGAAATTAAGCATACAAAATTGTTGGTTCTTGTGCGTTTCACTTATCCCAAATGAGATCTACCCCCTATAAAGTCTCAAGTCGGCACTATTTATACCGTCAGAGATATGCTCTGGACAAAAGTGTTGTCTTCAAAAAAGAAATGACAATAATGTAAAAATCAAGCAAGTAAAATTTGTGATTCTTGTGCGCTGCACTTCTCCCAAATGAGATAAATCCACCTGTGAATTTTCAAGTCGATATCATTTATATCGGTTGAGTTGATATGCCCAGGACAAAATTTAAATTTATATCTGTGAAATAAGAATGGGCTCTATCTAAAAAATTTAGCGAGCAAGATTTATGGTTCTTATGCACTGCACTCCCGCCAATGAGATCTTTCCACTTTTGAAGTTTCTAGTTGAGAGCTTATAGATAATATTTGATGAGATATGTTTCGGACAATGTAAGTGGCGCAAGGTCGTAACGGCGGATGGAAAGAAGGGCGGACGGAGACCATATTGTATTGAAATCGCGTCCAAGTACATGAAAGAAAATTAAGACACACATAGTCGTTAGCCTTGCAAGTGTTATATCTATGTCACACTATTAAATAAAGAAAATTCTAACAGAAAACACATATGGAAATTGAAACAATATTTATTGACAGAAAATACAGTAAACCGCCGTGTTAATTGCAAAGTTAATTGAGAGTTTTATTGAGGGCAGAACATCAGGACAATTTCATGGATGTCCTGGGTAATCATTATTGCTACAAATATTGCCCCGTGGCAGACAGATTTGCATTTTATTTCCTCTCTACTAATTTGTTTTAAATTGGATGTAGCTATGATGATAAAACTGGACATTTTGGTAGTTCTAACGATGACGGATATTTTATATAGAGAATAACAGGTTAGTGTCTTAAAATATTGATGTTATCTGGTCGAGGTTGGGAAAATTATCAGGACGAGGCTTTGCCGAGTCATGATAATTTCTCGCAGCCGAGACCAGATAACATTTATATTTTAAGACACTTACATGTTATTCTATTTATCATGCAATCATTTTTAAGCGCTTAATCATAACAAATCCTTAAAAATTGAAGACATTTATGCGAAGGTTTATGCAAATTGTTTCTAAAAATAGACTGTCTGATATCAAGTTATGTTATGAGACAGGCGATATCAGGTCAATACAATGATTTAACAAGATGCGATTGTGAAACACCAATACCTCTGCCACTGCCTTACATCAGATACAGAAGTGCGATACAATATCGTAATCTACAGAAAATCTCAATTCAATACTGTAATCCGTGGTAATACTAAAGATAATGTGAAAAATAAAATTTCCTAATGTTTGACCTTGAATAAATGGTCTTGATATACACAGATGATCTTGAAAGTGGTTATAACATAAAGTACTTGTCACAAGCAATACTAATGTTGAATTTAAAGGCTCTATCCATAACCAACCAAAAGTGATGACAAATTTTAAAGTTTTTTTCTGGGGAGGGGAGGAGGGGGCAAACAGACAGGACAAAGCAATATGCCCCCTATCTATCGATGCGGGGACATGAAAACGGTCGTTTGTGTGGCCGAATATAGTTTCACGGCATTTGCAAGCAGCTCACCGTAAACATAGTTTTTATGCTGGAATGTGAAGCAATTCCAACATAGATTTTTACAAAACTGCTAAACGATTACCTAATGTTCATCATGTTTGCAAACATTTCAAATTATCCCCCATTTGTATATATCACAACTTGCTTACCTTAGTGTTATTTGGAAAATGTTTTGCTAACCTTTATCGCAGGAAATTATTATAATTTCCGCTATTATCTAACTATATGTTTCTCGGCTACTTTCGCTTTCTTGGCGAAATCGACATAAATTTGTCTGTCAGATCTAAGTTTTGAATGATTTTGTTCATCACAAACTCTATATTGTTGGTAAAGTACTTGGTGTAATGTCATTTGCCTAGTTAACTCTTGAGAAACCCACAACATAAGGTGTGGAACCGAAATCCTTTTGGCAGTTTCCTGCTGTTTATTAAAGCTTTCTTATGCTCTGTAGTCCTGAGTTATTTCCTCGGAATGACAGTAACGGTCAAAATTGAGACTAGTAGACTATGTAGACTAAGATCAGACTTCTTATCTGTTCAGACTCAATAAGGCTTCAACACTCCCTGCCTTGTACTTAATTATTGTGGGAAAATACTCGAGCCAGCTGTTTGAAGTGTGTCCAAAGAAGCTAATAGCTTGAAATGTAAATTGAGTTCAGCAAGATAAGGGTAAGATAACAAGAAATTAAAAATTGTTTGGCGTTAGTCAGTACAATGTGAGTATAGAAATATATAATACGTACTTAGTGTATTATATAAAAAAAATATCTAACGAGGTTGGGAGAATTGGAAATTGTCGAGGCTCTGCCCTGACAATTATCAATTCTCACAACCGAGTTTGATATTTTTTTTTCATACAATACACTAAGAATGTATTATATTTATCTTATAACCTCTATTTGTCTTGTTTTCGTCGTTGTTTCTAACTGAAATGCAAGTTTCTAAAAATAATCACATTATATCATGTTCTAAAAATAACTATGTGATATCATAAAAAATATCATACGGGATGTTATCATACGGATATTTGTATAGTTATGAGATAAATAGACACTTTCATAATTAAAGCAATCCATACCACCATATACAAAGATATAACACTGGAAACAAGGTATAATGTTCCCTTTTCATATTCTGCCGAAGGTGGTCGTACAATAGCATCATTCAGTCTGTCCGTCCGCATGTCTTAAATTGTTTTGTGAACGCAAATACTCCTACATTCAATGGTCGATTTGCATGAAAATTTCATTGAATGGTCCGAGTCACCTGACCTTGCGCATACATGTATTGTCGCCGTTTTGTGATATATATTACTGTATCCCGGCAAAAAAGATCCTTTATACAATCTTGTGAACGTAACTTATCCTACTACTGGTTGGATTTCTATAAAAAAAAAAACATTCCGCAGAATATTCCCAGTCAGCAGACCTTAGTATGCAGGTTTTGTGATAATTTCCGCGTCATGGAAAAGGGGCATTCAAATCACAAATCTTGTTTACGCAACTTTTCAGGTGTACAAATATCTTTTGAACGCAACTCCTCCGACATATATGGTTTCATTTGGATGAAGCTTTCACAGAATAATTTAAATATTATCATATTGTGCATATTGTCGGGTGGGTTAAGTAGTATTTTGCTGTGTCCTTGAAAAAGATGCCAAAATGCCAAAAACCGTGCGATCTTAAGTCTTCTTCATTGAAGGTCAGATTTCAACTTTCTTTTCAAAGAATGTTCCCAGTTCCCTGACTTTGCGCATAATGTGAGTGTTTTGTTATATTAGGCCGCATCATTCCCACTTGTTTGGACCCAATTATAAATGCTCGCCATACTGAGAGGATTGTCTTCAGTTGCTAACGTAGATTCTGTATAAAATCTACGGTATGATGTAAGGGCGTTGGGCATTCGGCACATTCCAACATCGCAATACTTTATGTGCTTTGATTTTCTCATGAATCCTCTTCCGCCAGTAGATTAAACTTAAAATGGCGACTGTCCCGTCCCTCGATCACAATTTCCGTCCTTCATGAAAGACGATGCAACCAAGAGAGAAATCGTTCGTTTGCCGCATTGTCAATATCGTTCATGATAATTTTTTTCCTACGTGTAAGAACCTAATGCCTTCGACTCGGGTTACTCTATTTATAATGTACGCGTATTATACAGCGCACTATTTCTTAAACGGTAGGAGACAACTTTGAATGCACAAAATAGATGTTGTGTTTATTTTTGTACGTACAGGAAACCATAACATATTGTATATCTTAATATAACATACGGTATTGGAGAGGGGGATAACCGTTACACTGGTCCTATAAAAGTAGTACATGTTATTACGCATTTTAGCGAGGAACGAAAATCAAATTTATTTTGTGACCGTGAAAAATACCTCAAAATGAAAATCATGATATCATTTTACATAAGCGTTAAACACTGAAACGAACTTCTACACGGCCACGATGCATTTGGCCCACATTGACAAATTTGAAGTCCATTAATTAAGTATCTTTTATTTCGATATAAAAAGTTCTCAATTTAGCGTATTCTGACAGAAAAATGAGTCTGTTCGTAACATTTCCAACTAATTACTTGTGCGCTTAGCAAAGACTCTGGCCGGCCTGTGCATCTGCACAGTCTGACCAGAGTCTTTACAAAGCGCATTGTAGATAGATAAGGTCCAAAAGTGTCTTTAGAAAGTCAGGCAAACTTCTAAATATACTTCATGGTAGTTCAGGCTGGTTAGTGTTTGCCCTCCATGCAAATGTCAAATTGTTAGAAATGTCACGCACAGGCTCTAATGGGTTCGAATTTTTTGTCCTTGGCATCTGCAGCAAACACTGAATCACACATTTTCGAGTAATTTCAAAATTTCGGTCTCATAAATGCTGAAAAATTAATTCTTTAAGTATCAAACTTCGACAGCGATTGCGTGTGAAAAATCACATAATTGAAGAAAATAGCATTGTGGTTGATTTTTTTTCAAAAAAGCATAAAATGATAAAATTACCCTACCCACCAAAGTTTATTTTGAAATCAGGGGTTACCTTCGTTGGTTTCTCACATTTTTTTCCGGTCGAAGATTCTCCCCGAATAATATTTCTAATACAACTCGGTTACTTCCTATTTCAGATACCAGAGAAAATATTACTGTTTTTCAGCGAAAACTTAGAGGCCGTTCAGAAGATCGGTTCAGTTTATGGTCAGCCAGCGGAAAATCCTTTTTGTTTTTGGATTTCAGTAATTTTCTAGAATCTTTTCAAGACACTTTTAAAACATAGTATCGAATCGTCGTCATTAGATACCAAATTTATTTAACTTGTCATTTTAAACAAATAAAAGCTCGGCTTAGTCCCGTTTTTATCTATTAATAGACGAATCGTAATTAATATGCCATTTATAAATATTCATTCAATATCCTCAATATGTTGCTCCTAATGATTATACATTTTAATCTATTTCGGAGCAGATTTATCCATGTTAACTTATTTCTTCTCGGTCTTAAGATTTAACTTGGCATACTAGACTCTCTTGTGGTTTGAAAAAAGCGATGTAACTAAACTTTATAATGACATTTTTGGCAAGAAACAGCGTTTTACATTTTTTTCTTTTCTTTTCGTGTCTGGGTGTTGTGTTATTTACAGACAGAATTTATTGGGATCGAGTATTCTCCTTTTTGCTAGAAGGGTGGGGGATAGCTAAGATTTCCGAAATGAACTTAGTCAATACCTCTTTATTATTTGAGCCTGTGCGCAACATTTCCAAAAAATTTGAGTTTGCCCCATAGATAAGGTCTAAAAGTATCTTAAGACAGATAGGCAATATTCTTTCTTCACCATGAAGCTGTCCATGCCGCTCAATGTTTGTAACTTAGGACATATTAAACTGTTGGAAATGTCATACACAGGCTCATTTTTGTTTGTAACTGCGCATTTATAGGTAGATTTTATGTGATGAGCCGTGAAGTCTATATTCACATATAGATTCCCGAGTTCAGTTTTAAAAACACACTTATACATTCCGTTTATTTATCTATTTTATTTTCTTTTAACGTCAAGAGTGTTTTTTATCGATATTAATATTTACAAGACTATGCATGAAAAACCACCCTTTTGATAATATTGCAATATATGTTGTGATTGTGCAACTCTTTGGTTAAAATATATTTGATCCCGAAACCTAGTATTCAAAAAACTCCTACGAATACCGAATTATACACAAACGAGCATTTTCAAAATAAATATGAACTGCATTGATGTTAAAAAAAGGCACTGTGAGCAAGGATTTTGCTGTCATTCGCGACTGACTTTCCAGAATTTGCACAATCTCATTGTACAAACAGCATGACATCGAATTTCTGCTAAAATCTAGTAACTCAAGCTTTTCATTAGCTATAGTTTCTAGGTTTAAGTATAGCACTAACGATGACCATGTTAAGATGACAGTGAATGGGATTTATACTTTACAGAGAAGATAAACGGTAAAGCGAGAAAGTAACTCTAAATAGGTTAAAAACAATACTAAGATTTAGACAAATCGGTCAAAACGGTTTCTAAAAAAAATGTTTGGATGAACACCTTCAATAAGGTATGACCAAACTCTTGTTTTTATAACATTTTGGTAACCAACAATTTTTTTACAATGTTTTCCCACTTGTCTTTGTCAATAATGGAAAACGTTTAAATATTTTCGAATATCAAAAGCAAAGTAATTATTTATAATCGAATATAAGGTTTACATTTTCCCCTTTTTTAGAGCAATAATGGATCAAAAATTTGTTTAAATCAATTTTATCATTGTACAACAGTAGATTCCTATAAGAGGCCCCGTGCGTCTCCTTGACGCATAACAAAGTCTTCGTCGATGAATGTTATTTCTGCAACACACGCATTTTGAATATAGTCGGTCGTGAAATTGTCCTTTGGGACACATTAACAGGGCATGTTGAATAGCTCGTACAGCTATTGATCGAACAAAAGAAATAAAACGAGGAAACTACTGACTAAGAAATATGAAATACAGTAGGGTTTTTATAATTTTTCCAATAGAAAAAAAACATTTATTTCTGTTTTTCGGTCTTTTTCTACGCCCACAATTGTTTTAAGATCTTCTCTTAAACCAGCGACCCAATCTAGCAAAACTCGACAGGGTCATTCTTTATGCCCTTAGGTCGATCAAATGTTTTGAATGAATTCAAATCTGTGAAAAAAAATCCATGACACTTTGGCATCAAAAACATTTACCTTTTCTTAATTGGAAAAAAAATCTGAAATATATTTTTCTGACAAACCAAAAGGCTTTGAAACATTGGTTATTCACTCAAAAGTTAAAGATCGAATTCTACTATTTTTTTTTATATAAATTATTGTCAATGGGACTTCTTAGGCGCACCCTATTTTACTCAGAAACAATGAAGCTAATCTTTAAAGTGTTCTTGCATACCATGAGGAATAAACTTCTAAAATTTTAGAACCTGCTTACAGAACATGAGAAGATCTTTAACTAGAAGTGTTGTCGAAGGACAACTGGTGTCGAGACGACAAAAGCCTTATCCAAATTTTTAAACTTAACAATTTGCATTGCCTTAAGCATAGCGAATTTCATTCTTTCAAATGGCTTTTTTGGAGAACATAAGTTTAATTTATCGAGTAAATTCAAATATAAATGAGATATGCTCCAGTTGAGCTTTATTTCAACATTTGACATTGACTTGTGACATTGCCTTTATCTGAACTTTACAGGGAACTCACTTTCCAATGATGAAGAACAAGAAGACCAAGCTATTTTGATATTTATCCCAATATATTGAATATTACCGAATGACCTATTTTTTCCCCCAACGAAAGGCCGCTATTTCGTTTGAATTTAAAAAGATATATTCCATAACCTGACGATCTGCTCGAATAAGTTAGCTACGTGACTTTAGGTCATAAAGGGCGGGGACTACATTCAAAACCAGACAATGACGTCATAATCTTGCCTGATAAAATGTCCCGAAAGACCTTTAAGTTGTAATCGAGTATTTATATTGAAAAAAGTTGGGTAGAAATGTTTTTGAATTATGCTTTTACAAAATTACTCACTAAAAGGAGAAGAAACTTCTTGAATAATTTGTTTGTATGTTTATCAAGAGAATATTTATCTGATAAATCAATGATTCTGAAAATAATATTTAAAATACATGGTATACAGCAGTAAGAATGACATCGACGAGTTTGCTCAAACCAATCGTTTCTGTACTCCACATTTTCACATTGACAAATAAAAGACGACAGGGTTGAAACGATAGAAAATCTTTTTTGAAACGAACGACATTTTAATTTAGTAGATCCCAAGGTCCCAATCTTAACAAAATGCAATCAAATATTCCTATGAAAGGTACATGTATGCAAAATAATTGAAGAAAAAATATAAAATGCCTAGATCTACTTCAAGGATTCTAGGGATACAAATATTTGTAGAAAGAAAGTGATTCAAAGCATGTTAGGCCTTTGATAGCTGACCAATATCGAAAGCCAACGTGGTCCGTTTAACTGTGACTTATCAGTGGGGAATCAAAATTTGTTAACTACATCTTTTCAATACACTATGAATGTTATTTACTTACGTCTCGTTGCAAACATTACATTATTGATAATGAAAATGCCGTGGCTTTTTTTTTCTTTTTTGTATGGTGTTTAACACCGCTTTGAACAATCTTTCAGTTATATCTGCGACTGGAGTTCCCAACAATAAATTCCTTTCCTAGCTTCCATCTGCTATTCCACACAGGTCTATGATTATCGACCCATAGCTGGGAGACAACTAGTCGGAAAGAAAGAGTGCCGCCGTCTTGGATCGAACCCGGGACCTTTTGAATGGTAGTCCGACTCGCAACCACCGAGCGGCTGAATGTGCGACCCAAAAATGAGGCATTATGTCCGCAAAATTAACAAAAAAAGAATACAAAACCCACTAGCAGCAACGACGAGATTGTATTCACCGAACGTTCTCAACTGATTTTGTCTCGCCAAATGACAAAATAATTACAGAAACCCAATCGAAATTAAATTCGCCCTCACACTTTTAGTTTACTTCGATTTGATTGAAGAAAGTATGACGCAACAAAAATGACTGACATCATTGATTGACGCGCAGCTCATTTGACCTGGCGTTATCTAACGAAAAAAATAAGTCGATCGGTATAACAGTTATAGTTCATATTCTGACAATTTACGCGTATAACCTTGCGCTCCACTCACGCTCCGCTTAGGTTATATCGCGTAAATTGTCAGAGATGAACTATGAACTAGATAACTATTACTTATGGCCCTCTACAAAAACTTTGAAATAAGGTCTCGATCGACTTTTTTATGCCTCGCCCAGTGGAAAATTTTGCACGAACAACAACAACAACAACAAACAACAAAAACAACAACAACAAAATAAACACCACCTCATCCCCCCAAAAATACCCCCCTCCCTAAACACAAAACTTCTAGACAAATCTGACTGTATCAAATATACTATGTGATACAGCATAACATATAAATGGTAGGCTATCGCATGTATGTTCAATGTAATGGAAATTGAAGAAACACAGTTGACTTTTTTTCAATTCACTAAAGTATTAAAAAATAAGATGCTTTGGTGCCCTATAAAGGAACAGAATGGTTTTTTCTATTATCAGATTAATTCTATACAATAAGTGTTGAAAATGATGAAAGAACAACCCGCTGAAACATTTTGTTAATTTTCAATTAAAATCATAATGACTTAAAATAAGTATAAAGATAAATAAATCAGAATGCAAAATAGTTTTTTTCTTCTTCATTTTTAATCTTGGTCATAAACATAGAACAATCAAGGTAGTTTGGCTTTATCATTCATTTGGGAAAAGACAACCATAGTCCGACCTATAATAGTCATTTTTGTTTATCTGATAACTGTCGATTTTTTGTGACTCTTATTCAACGCACAGAGCTAAGACATCAAGTTCTGCAATTTATTTTCAATGCAACATTGGTTTATATATATATATATATATATATATATATATATATATATATATATATATATATATATATATATATATATATATATATATATATATATATATATATATATATATATATATATATATATATATATATATATATATATATATATATATATATATATATATATATATATATATATATAAAACATACTAGAGACGGTCCTTAGTAACTATGACCTGTAAACAAGGATAAGAATTGAGTGAAAGTTTTGTTTCGTTGTGAAATAATCTAATATAATTAGTTTCAAACAATTTTCGTCCATTCTAATTGGCTGAAAAATTGGTTTTATTCCTCATAAAAAAAGGTTTAGAGCATGCAGCTTTATTTTTAGCTTGCGTGCAAAGTCGTCCTGTAAGAAACCGGTCTAATTATGGAGAAGTTCTTTCATTTTGCTTCATAATGTTGAATTATTAGCCCTGAAGAGTGTATTTCTTTTTTTTTAATTTCATGAACGTATGAAACTAAAAACCTAATCACACTTATGTATGAAACCGCTTCGCGTATTCATAAAGTGTGATTGGGATTTTATTTTCACAACTCCATGAAATTAAAAAATGCTCCCTTCATCTTTTAAAATAATTCAATCCGTCATTAAGTGATCGACGAAAGCTAAATATTCATAAGTGGAATGCCAAAAGTAAAAAAAAAAACAGCATTTTTTGTTCACGAAATGAAAAATTGATCGATTTTGTCTGGAAAAACAAACGATTACCCAATTTTCAGCGAGACCTAATTTGATAGTTTTATGATTATTTATCTCAATTTGCGCCGTTACGAACTCGGCCAGCGGGCTTTTGTCATGGCGGAGTGTCCTTCGTGCGTGCGGGCGTCCGTGCGTAAACTTTTCTTTAAACATCTTCTCCTCCTAAACCAATGAACTAATTTTGACGAAACCTGGCAGAAATGATCCTTTGGTGAACCCTACTCTAAAGTTTTTTGTTTTTTTTTTAATTTAGATTGACCCCTGAATATGGGTATGGCAGAGCGTGACTTATTTTGAGTCCAAAATTTTTGAACGACATCTCCCCCTGAATTATTAGGCCATTTTCATTGAAACTTTACCGGATTTTCCTTGGATGACCCTTGCCAAAAGTTTTTTTCGCGAAATTTTGATTGGCCCATAAATATGGGCGTGGCCGGGAGGGCTTTTTTTGATCCCGAAATCTTTGAACGGCATCACCCCCTGAACCGCTTTGCTAATTTCAATGAAACTTTACCAGAATGTTTCTTGGATGACATTTTTCAAAAATTGCTCGCTAAATTTCGATTGGCCATTACATATGGGCATGGTAGAACGGGGCTTGTTTTGAGCCCGAAATCTTCTAACGACATCTCCCCCTGAACCACCTGGCCGATTTTAATGAAACCTTTAAGAATGTTCCTATTATAACCCTTTTCTAAAGTTTTTTTTTTTTTAAAAAAATTGATTTGCCCATAAATATTGATGTCGCAGGGCGGGGCTTTTTTAAGCCCGAAACCTTCTTTAAAGAGTGTAATTTTTTTAAAAGTGATATATAAATAGTCTTCTTCCAGGTTTTGTTTTATATTAGATATATGTAATGATAGCTTCTATATAAGATTCACTTTGGAAAAGTCAGAATTCCTTCTGAGTGATGGTGACTTTCATTACCTTATATTTTCAATATCTTTCTTTAAAATCTTGAGCTGTTTAAGCCGTTGGAGCGCTACCTCTTGGGCCTCTTATTTGTCTATGTTCCAGGCGAGGCGCATTAGGGAAACTTAAGAGGTTATATCGAAGCGGCCGTAGATATCAATGTTTGTCAGTCCTACATTAAACAAAGAAAATGCTAGAATTTATTTGCAGAATAATAATTATTAATAAGTTACATTTGAATTCCGGAAAATTAAAGCCACAAAATGACAAGATTAAGTCAAGATAAACGGAAATAAGTAGCTGGGTAGCTGTATGCAAGTTCGTCAATAATGCAGTATCCAGGTTTTTAGATGCACTTGGGAGACAATAGAACGGTTGCGTACACGGTTCCGGGGTTCAGACAATGTCATGAACCGTCCACGGAGTAGTTGGCCACGTGTGACGACTGCTGCCAACGATCGTCTCATTATATTTCAAATTCCTCACAATCGACGTCTCTCTGCGGGGTATTATCCCACATAATGTAGGGAATAGATTACGACAAAATATCAAAACGATCCATGCGTATCCGGGACGTATTTCGGGAAAATTACCACACAACGCTACCGGGATCCAAGGCTCGACCAATACAGTCGTCGTTTTCGCTGGCAGCATACTGACTGGAGAATTTTTTTTATCCAGCGGATCTCGATTTAACATCAGTCTTGTCGTCGGTCGTGATACAGTTTACCGCCTTTTTTCCGTGCGCATCATATGATTGTCACTTCATTGTAGACATGTACTCAGGGAAATACTTTGACATAAAATACTTTGGCTTCGCCAAGAACTAGATACATTTTATCACTTAAACAAAGTGACAATTTTTCACAAGATACGCCCACTAACACTGCTGGATGGCAAACAACAAAGGGAAATACATGTTATTCAGAATTTTAAAAAAAGCTAGAGTTACCACTCTTTTGCACCACAGTCCGAATTCACGAAAGAATCGTAACTAACAAGTTTCATGTCAATCGGACATAAGGTTGCTAAGTAATGCTACGGGCAAAAAAGCGGACGCCTCGGGTGCACTCGGGAACCTTAGGCGATTCTAAGGAATAGACCTCGGGAATAATAAGGGCGCGGCCATGAAAGCGCGTCATATCGCACGTGGGTTTATATGACGTCACTCACATAACTGAGGATGACGTTGCGAAAAATAAAATCAACGTAAGGTTGAAATTGGGCATTATAATTTGAAAACAAAACGCAGTGTTTTACTGCGTTTTGCTTTCAAATTGTAACCTGCAAAAATGATCTCGACAGACGATCGGAATACATTAAAGGGAATATACTGTTCTTCATGCGTATTAACCAAAGTACCGCCAGGAGCCGAATTACCGAAAAATGACCCAAAATTACTACACTTACGTCCGAGGTACTTTCCAGTTTACGGAAAAGTCCGAGCGATGTTCCGAATGACCTCGGATAATCACCTTATACTTCCCGTACTCCGACGGGCGTATGAAAACCAAAGCAAATCCAGGTCGCTCTAAGTTTTAATTTGTTTTAATTTTT
Source organism: Fragum whitleyi (assembly GCA_948146395.1). Taxonomy (NCBI): domain Eukaryota; kingdom Metazoa; phylum Mollusca; class Bivalvia; order Cardiida; family Cardiidae; genus Fragum; species Fragum whitleyi. Next base: position 33,158,453 of record OX411553.1, read on the forward strand.
GTCAAAATTTATCCTCATATACCCAAACAACGTCATAAATAAAAATAAAGTACTACACTTAATAATGTTCTCCGCAGTTAAAACCATTCAAACCGATCGCACACCGCTCCGTTCATACATTCCAAACACTCACTCAACCACCCAAGAACGTCCAAAATTGTTCAAAACTTCCACAAGGATAAAAGTTTCATTCAAATCGTCTAAATCAATGTACAATTTTATTATTTATTAATTCTTTGCTGTTTAATCCTCGCTTTTTACGTGCTATTGATTTTTTATTGAGAAAACATTGTGAAACAAAATGTGTTTGTGAAACACGTAGCCCCCGTAACGGCATTTTTTTTCATTGTTTGACCTTGACAGATGACCTTGACCTTGTCACATGACCTTGACTTTGGTACCAGCGGATGCGGATCATTGAGATCTATCATCATGCCAAATATGAGCTTTGTATCTTTAATAGGCTTGAAGATATTGGCAAGGTTAAGTTTTCGGACAGACGGACGGACAGACGGACAGACAGACGGACAGACAGACAGACGGACATGAGTAAAACAATATGCCCCCGATCTATCGATGCGGGGGCATAAAAAGAAGAAATTGCTTCTGACTAGGAATTTCTTCTTTTTTACACTATTTTCTACCCTATTGAATGGTTATTTTTCAAATTAAATTCACTTTAAATTTTCGTCTGCAAAACCTTTGAATTTGGACAAGTCTACAATTTTGTAAAACAGGAAAGGGTTAATTATTTTATGGGTAAATCGGCTCTGTTGGTACTAAGGTCAAAGTGTTTGAAGAAAAAAAATCCCTTACAGCTTTTTGATGTTTTTGGAGATATTTTGGCTTTTTATAATTTGATGACAAAACGCAGTGAAACTGTTATTAAGTCATCAAATCAAGACGGTCCTGTTTTAACCTTTAGTTATTTTGTTTTACGCAACGTTTTAGTAACGTTTGTGACATCAGAAATCAGATAAACGTGCGATATGCCGCTATCACGTCAACACTTTTTTTTATTCCGAATAACTATTCCGTAGAATCGACGAAGGATCCCGATTGCAGTCAAGTCTGTAAAACAATATCCAAATGTGTATTTATATTGATCGTCCTAGTCCCAAACTATCTCTCTGAGGACCTTTTTTGTATCTTCCCTAATACAAACAGCATTATCTTTACAAATGGAAAGCAAATTAAGGCTGACGTTTATATAAAACATTCGTATGATTCATGTAGATAATAGATTAGCAAGTTGACAGAATGTGTGATCGTTTCAAACACGTTCAGCTGTGAAGATAAAAAAGACAACGATTGAAATAACTATTTTGCTTGAATAATGCGCAAATCCATATATTAGAAAAAATATATACTAGTTGACAAAGGTCTTGTCTGGTTTCGCGAATATAAAAATTAACACACAAATTTCATGAGAAGTACAAGAAGACTTAATGCAGCGTTATTGTAAAGAAGACGGTTAAACCTTTCAATCTGCGGTGATGGTTTTGTAAATTTTGATCTACGGTATAAGAATAAAACGACTAAATTATAAGCACGTGAGGTTGTCTAAATCCCACTAGGTCTAATCCAAGCGATGTCAAAATTTAATTAACAAACACAATGAATACGTCTACACAGTCTATCTTAATGGCATCGTGTATAGAATTTTCTTAAAAAATGAAAGGGGTCAACATTTCATTGTTTCAGCTCTCCTGACTAGCGTCTTTAAAATGCGGCCTGGTGAACCCTAAAATACAGAAATAAGATGTTATGCTTCATAAGCAATGCCTAATTAATTAAATGTCTGTTTCGTTAATCCAAAAATAGCAGGAAACGTCTTTATTTCATGATCGAACAACAAAGCTGCCAACACTTTAAACGCATGCTTTTAAATGAAAATAACGTTTCGGAAAGCCTATGAATTTTCTACCATCTTTTTTAGTGTTTTCCTATTGGATTATCAATACAGAAATGCTTATTGGATTATCAATACAGAAAAGCTCTCTTGTGAAACTTTACTGTGCTATGTCGTATGCAGTGTGAAAAAAGTAAAAATGTCATTAAACGTCGTTGGGACTAAATCAACGACATTTGTGATCCAATGTCGGTGAAAACAGTCCCTATGTTTTGAAGACAGAGCCCATATTGCTATGCACTATTTTAAAAACATTATCTTTCAGCTTTTTTTTTTAACAAAACCGGACAGAACTTTTGTCTACTTTTACTTATAATGGCCGTTATATATTTTGAAATAAATGACTTTCTGTTTAACTTAGAACCCCCATCAATGAAGTTATTAGCAAATAATAATTATAATAAAAAAAGAGGGTTTATTTGACCAAAGTGATCGTTTTTTCCGGTCAAGTATCATTTTAGTACAAAGCTCAGCTTCAATTGCAATTTTAGAAATCAAGACAGAAGAACTACGCTTAAGAAAAGTAATTGCAGATGGTCACAAAGGAAACTACAAATCAAGTTTAACTATGAGATATGAGGTTATAATACAACTTTGTTTTCAAATATGGAATCGATTGCTTTTCGCATTAGGCATGATTTGTAGACAATTTAAAATTTGGACCTAAAATGGCTCTCTATGTGTCCGCAGTTACCTTAAAACAGTAATTGTAATAGGTACAAAAAATAGAGATCTACATATTAAGTTCAATTTCCACAGATTGTATGTCAATAGCTCAGCAGTATGAACTAGATTTCTTGTGTGTCTTCTTCCAAATAAGAACTATGCTTCAACAGTTTCATCGTATTTCGAATTTGAGGAGTGAAGGAATTTCCTTGGGAAATACCCAACGCCACCATGTTTCCATTGAACACATAGAGACAAATAACACATAATAAATATTATGTCCTGTAAATTTGGAGAAAGAGTTTACGTTAAAGACAGAAGTCACCCAATTTTACAACAGTAAAATAGAGGAAAAATACTGTTGTAACGATAAAAAAGAAATAACGAATCGTCTTTTTAGCCCAAGATAAACCAATTGTAGGTTTGAGAAATCGGCGACGTTACTTGGTTCCAATGCCAGGTGGTGTCATCCATTTATTCATTGAAAAATAAGGGAAAATTAGATTCTACTTTAAGAAGACCGACAGTAGGAATGTGTCGATGCATATTTTCCATATCCAGGGATGAAGTTCGAAATTAAAAATTTACCTAAAAATGTCACAATTAATTTGCAAATCATAAAAAATAAACCAACTGTGGTTGTTAAAGGTAAAGGTCAAATTTCGAGACTGCAAGTTATCTTTAATCGATTTGGTTCACAAGTCTATACAGCAATGCTATCACAAATTCAAATAGAGGAAACTGAAACACATGATATCTTTAACAATGTTTTAGGGAAGCAACACATTTTTCTTTTTTACGAATAACATATATGTTATTCCTTTTTGGAATTGGATTTTATGTCAATTGTCCATCTAATTGGCATTCAAAAAGGTTTGCTTGGAGATCGCATATTTTTTTCAATGAATAATTTGATCTATAGCTCTGCTCAAAAGGCATTCAGTCTGTCATTGACGCCTTTTCTGTAAGGTCTTTGGGTGTGATGTTCCTGTTCCTGTTTTTGATACTTAAACTGGATTGATTTTTTTCTTCTAATCTCACATTTTTTGCTCTAAATAGTTTACTTTCAAATTTTATCCACTTTAAAATGTTGGCCCTTGAGGGACTGAGACGCTATCAAGTTTTAGTATGATTTTTATCTGATATTTTAGAAACATGACAGCTCAAAAGAGTTTCACGTGACAATAACTAAGATCCGCGAAAGCTTCGAAAGAAATTCGATTTCATTTGTGATATTTATGGTGTAAAGGGTATATTTAAGCGTAGAATTCATAAAGTCCCGTGTCCTTAGTTTGAAGACAGATCGGTCTCCATTTTCAAAAGGAACCTTGCTCATGTCCTTATAATTATCAGGGGAAAGTTTAGAGATAATCAGATTTGTGGCTTTTAATCGCTTAAACGAGAATATTTTGCACTATAATCCATAATTCCCATTTTCAGTGTTTTCCGTCTAAGCATATTTATATTGTATTGCATATTCTATTAAAGGGGGTAATAAAAACCGTTAATATCATCCTGAACAAAATTAGTGATATCGGATTACCTCCCTTTAATTTCACTCCAAAATCATTCCGAAATTCATTCACCTGGTTAATTTCACGATGTTGTTCACTGTAAGCAAGGTTAGTATTTTTCTTCTACAGATTATTCTGGTAATATTTGGTGCCCGTGGAAGACAAATTATCTTTATTTGACTTGTAGCTAGAAACACTCTCCCAAGGGAATATCCATAAATCTTGGATGGTGTTTCGAGATTTGTCATTTGTATTTTCACAGATAACATAATTGGTGCCAATGGCATCCACTTCAAGCATATGTATTTGTTTATCTCCCATATTATGTTGTGGGAACGATAAATCACCGGAAACTGATAAATACGATTTATTCCTTATGTGTTACAGAATATTTTCGTGAAGGAAAATGATTCATTAGCTTTGCGAGAAAAAAATAATTGACCAATACTTGAAAAAATGCTAAACCAAAGCTATTGGTATTTTGTCCGTCCATACTATGTTTGTAGAAGTTTTCCAATGGAATCATCTGGGTCAGGTCAAACGAATTTGCAGAAAAATTAGCTGGTCCGGTATCTAATTCATTAAAAAATCCCTTTATTCGAGAACACATGTTACCAAAGCAACAGAAATAGAAAACGCTGAATTTTTTAAAATAACTTTCAAGTCTTTTGCAGTACTTTCGGTCGGGGCACCTACTTAGGGTATCATGTCGCTTGATAAAATTGCAAAACCCAACTTTCATCCTTGGTACAGTTAACAACATCGTGAAATTGACAAGGTGAATGATTTTGGAATGAAATAGGAGTGAAATTGAATGAGTATGGGGAGCGAATTTTGAGTGAGTTTAATGGGGGGGGGGTAATCCTATATCGAACAAAATTAGCGATATTGATTACCTCCCTTTAATAAAATATGCAAATAAATTCTACAGATAACTTCCTATTTCTTCAAGAACTAATTAGACGCTTACAATTTGAATTATATATCAGTGAAATCGCGATTCTTCTCCAAGTTTATTTTGAATGCCGTTGTCGATTCTATACTTTTCAATGGGTTTGCGTTTATGAATGGTTTGAGTGAGTGTTTTAATTGAATTTACAAAATCGTGCATTTTGTTAGGCGGAAACAGTGTAAGAAAAACAAGCACTGTAAATTTATATCTTTTACAGTATATAACGGCTGAAAAGTCTTAATTTTTGAGAATGACGAATCATTCTCAAAAATTAAGTTTTTTTCGGCTGTCATTTAAGAATCTAAAGATATTTATATTAGGATACGATGGTTTCACGTCAGTGACTTAACGAGTAGCGTTGGCGACGTCGAATGTTTTCACTCACAGTTTAGAGGGCTTACGCCATTTAAAGTGACGTCATCGAGTTTTTCCAAGGTTTTCCCGTAATTTTTAAAAATAGTCCGTCTATGTACGTCCGAGGTTGATCGTGAGATTGGCCGAGTGGTTTTCCGTGCGCGTCATTTCGCACGTGGGTTTATATGACGTCACAAATATAACTGAGAATGACGCTGCGAAAAACAAAATCTACGAAAGGCAAAAATCGGGCGTACTATGATTTGAAAATAAAACGCAGTGTTTTACTGCGTTTTGTTTTCAAATTATGATATGCTAAAATAATCTTTATAGACGAGCTGAAAGCATTTAAGGAATTTGCTTTTCTTCAAGCGTATTAACCAAAGTACCACCAGGAGCCGAATTACCTAAAAATTGACCAAAAATTACTACACTTACGTCCGAGGTACTTTCCAGTTTACGGAAATGTCCGAGCGATGTTCCGAATGATGACTCATGTCACAAAAACTTGTAAAATATCGGATGCTTGTCGGCTAAGCCAGAGCGAAAGAGTGGCAGCCAAACACATTACTGACTCATTAAACCGAAGTTGGCGGGAGACTTTGAATCGAAAAATCTTCTTATCTCAACCGCTCATTTTGATATCAAATTTTTACGTATAAATTTGTTCAACAAAGTAAAATATATATTGTTTGTGGAAATTGAGTTAATTTGCTTGTACCGGGAACGTTTCATTGCTTTTAAGAATAATCACTATTTGGATGGACGTTTAGTCAAGGATATTTGGTAAAACGTATAATGAGCGAAACTTTTTAGATTTTTTTTTTATTTGTAATTCGTTAATTTCCTACTTTATGTACCAGCATAGAAACATGCTTAATTTTCAAAGCAGCTTAAAGACATAAGAAATGACAAATCTTAACCGTCGAGCTCCATCGTACCTAATTTGGGTTTAGGAGGCAAACTAATCATGTGCAAAAAATGCACATGTTTTCGCAATACCTTCTTTCATGTGACTCTACCATTTATTCGTCGACTAATAAATTCAAATAAGGATCTTCATTTCCTACTAGAGAGAAAACATTTTCCGAGTTACAGCGCCATTACAATTACAAATTACAAAGTAATGCAATTCTGTAAACCCCGAGAGGCTCTTACGCCTAAACGCAGACGACAATTTTCGTCATTATGATTCGTAAAGCGAGTTCACACGTGAAACCCAGAGAGACAAAAAATCATTCATTTGAGAGTATTTGATAATAAAGTTTATCGAAACATCAAAGCAATAAGCGATCGTTGGAAGCGAAATAAATATAATACCGATCTCAAGGGATATCTGCAAAACGCGTGGCACTAGAATTATGACTATCCTGTCAATGAATACTATGTGATATTTGTTGATCCCCCTTTTCACATTTTGTCGCTATTTACAATAAATTGCATGTCAAAGGTGATAATCTTATCAAAAAAAAAAGCAGACAAAAATTAGAAATTATGTTACGCTGGTCATTTCGAACGTACAGACTATCGTGGCTGCTATTCCTGGTAGATCTTTCTAAACATTGAAAAACGCATTTAGACATAGATCTCTCTAGGTCCATAAAGGTGAAAAATAACTGAGTTGACAATGAAAATCGGTATTTATGAAAATAACTTCCATTGTACAACTGCGTTTACACAAAGTTCATAGCAGCTACGGCAGAAGTAGTAGTTCAAAATATAGCAAGCCGTTGTCATGATAGTACTCACTTGATATTCAAATTCTGTTAGCTCGAGTTACGTTTTCGCGGGTTCTTTCAAGATAAACGTGACACAACTGTGGGTAAAACAAGCTGCGGAACCTCGAAGATCTGATTGCACTCTCAGTTTTATGGACGTTTGTATGTTCTATCCTTGTGCCCCGTTTTACTAAAAATTTTTTACGAAAAATTTAGTCGTTAGTTAAAATCCCAAAACGTACCTAGCGTTTTCGTTCATTGTTAGATTCTGCCTTGCAATGTCTCATTGGAATCGTCTTTGGAAGACGATTCCAATGAGATAATGCATGTCAGCATTCCATATTTAGTTACTACTTTACAAGTAACTGTAATTATTTACAAAGACAATAAATGGTCGTAAGATGTTTAGTAAAAAGGGCCCAAGATCTGTCACATTCTTTAGGATCTGTCGCGTTTTATAACCGCCAAATCTAGGTTCTCCACGTATATCGAGGTCCGCCAAGGTCGTATGTGGTTACAGTTGGTACCATCATGAAATGGAAACCAATTTTGTTCTTAATCAACCCTTAATCGCTCATTTAACGCTTCATTCATTCATCCGAATACATAAACTATTCAGAAACCCTTCGAAATCCTTCGAAAATGTCTGATATCGTTTTAAACATTTCTCAACTTTATATATAATCAATCAAATCATTTATTATTTTCATATATTGACGTTGATTTGGCAGCGTCGTCGCAGGTACACACAAGCTTTTTTTTTGTAGAAAGTGGGTAGATTCTTTCAAAGTGAGAAAATAAATATCAGGTTGGACGAAATGAGCGATATTGTATAACGTCCCTTAAATTTCACTCAAAGCTCGATCCACGCACTTACTCAATATCATTTCAAAATTATTATGTTATAACTAATCTTGTCAACTTCACGATTTTTCAAATTTTTCAAACTGTATCCGTGAGTGCCGTGAAGTGGAGGTACTAAAACTGCTACAAAAAGCTTCATAATTCAGGGTTTTCTGAATTTTCGATATATAGACACTTATGATTATAGATTGAGAGATATGGTCAGGGAACAGAGGAAAGTGTGCGTAGTTATCCTGAAGTATACACATAAAAACAGGAAGTAGACGTGACAGGGCCTGTTTTACTAAATATCTTACGATCATTTTTTGCGTAAGTCAAAAATCAAAATTGCTTCTAAATAAATAATTAAATGTAAAATTCTGCCGTGCACCATCTCATTGAAATCGTCTTTTAAAGACGATTCCGATGAGATATTGCAAGGCAGAATCTAACAACAAATGAAAACACCAGGTATGATTTGTGATTTTGACTTACGATCATTTTTTTCGTAAGAAGTTTAGTAAAACGGGACCCTGGTGACCTTGGGACAACGTAGGGTAACTAGTTGGACAAAAGTAACTAGCCGTGATTGTCGGGACTTTCGGAGTAAATGTTTCAACTTTCAACACGTTCAGCACGGCAGCTACGGCGCAGATGACCTTCTTTTGAGAACGTAGTAAAACTGGAAAAACGCAACGAAACCTTGCAGTTCTTAACAGACCATAGTAAAAACATAGAAAGCGTCCGTAGAGGAACGGGAAGCCTCAGTTTTATATAACTGACGATCCAATGAAGTAGCGTCTGTCGCGCTTAGTTTCCGTTAATCTACGGATGTTTTAGGAAAGCTATGAGTTTTGGTACGATGTTTTACGTATATGTTAGCCATTTTGTAACGTTCATTCGCGGTGGAATATATATGCAGGCCCAGTAGAGTCGCGCGATAAGCCACAGTCTGGGTATCCTCGTTTTTCACCACCATTATATGAAGAATAGCTTGGTACTGGCCCTGACTTGATCGTCAATTCATATTTTCTTGTCTAGAGTTCAGTAAACATTGGTTGTTGAAACTTTTTCGTTGCAGCATTTTGTACCTCAACTTCTCGGGTCTCACGGTTGACCGTAGTTGACCCAAACAGAACCTCATAGAGGGGGTTTGACCGTGCAAGCGTTCATAAAAGACTCTATACCGTCAGATCACCTGGCTTCAGTTGCCCGTTTCTACCCACGTTTTGTTCCGGATACCTTGATAGACCATACGGAAACGTTATGTGGCCTAAGAGATTTGAATGACAAGACAAAACTCAATGAACTTCAACGGCGTGCTACGTTCTGCACTACCTTAGACGCTTGAAATATATCTTGCAAACGTATCGTTATCAATGGGTCCGACGTTTGCGCTTTGAGTATTCATAATGTGTAATTGTTCTTTTATTTATACAATTGTGTAACTCTGAAAATAAAAAGAATATATTTTCTTCGTGTATTATAAAATATCAGAGCAACCTTCGTGTCCTTTTCCATACAGTGAATGAACAACGATGTCATTCACTTCTATTTACTTAAAAATTCTATTCTCAAGGGAAACAATTTGTCGCGCAATTTAACTAATAAGGAACTACACATCATTCATTCCTAGGTGTAATCTTCATAATTTAATTTTCTACCTTATTGAAGAATCCAATGGGATGACAGCGTGTCAAAGTGAATTTCTTTTATTTCTTGTGTTGATATGGAAAATTGTGTGCTTTAGATGTTTAAATTCCATCTTCGTTCGGCAAGGCGTTTTCCACTACGAGTAAATAGAACACGAAGTGTGCATCACCCTCGGCTAGCGAAGACGGCACTCCTCATAAAAGTAGTATCTTCAGTTATTGGTCAAAGTCTATACTTTAACACTTGGTCTATTAAGATATCGGAACTATTGCTCGAGTAAAATTCTATTGTTAAATAATCGTCTCGCTTTTGATGCGAAATGTAAACAATTTCTGGAAGGGCTGCCTTATACCTTTAAAAAAGTGGTTGTTTTTTCAGTCAAACTTGCGCTGTCTGACTAAACTAGATTTTTTTTGTTCTTTGAAAGAGGTCTTTTCGTTCTGTGTCAAGTTGACAAGAAATATCGTCCTAACTTATTTGAACTAAAATCGATAGCTTTCATTCAGATGAACACATTTTTTTCTTAAAAAACGGAATATTTGAACTCGTTACGCACACCCCACCATTATGATATACTTATAATGATGTCTAATATAATTCGTATTAAATAAATGGGTATTTTTCGTCAGTTATATACAGGATAATCGTTTGTTTCAAGTAAAAGCGATTTGCATTTCATTGAAACAACAAAAGCTATATATTCTTTACGAGCCGTATTTTGCTTTTGTTGTTCACGACATGGAATGAAAACTGATCTTACTCGAAAAACGGTTATTCTTTTTTTTAATGAAAATATGCAATGAAATCCGAACATTTAGGAAAAATTTTCTTCAAGAACGCCATTTTGCACATGATTGCTATGGTGACTTCACTTGTTAGGCTCAACTTAGATAACGCCAGATAGAGTGAATTGCACGAAAGCGGGGTATAAGATCATTTGTTAGGTGATGAGTTTAACAAATGATAATCTACCGTTATTTCTCCATAATCCACCTAAACGAATTAAAGAATGGTATTTGAAACATTTCCATAACGGTCAAATTAGCTGAACTACATGTATATATGTTTTAAAGATTATTTAAGTCCCTCGTTATTTGTGTCCGTCTAAGCGGGTTTAAAACACAAACTTCAAACTTGGGATTCAGATATTATTTTTAAAATTTCAAAATATAGATACCATTAGGGATTCATGTCATCTTTCATTTAACTTTTTAAGACATTTTTAGCACAAATGGAGACAATCTCAATTCTGAACAAAAATCCTTCAACCAAGGCTATATGAAATAAGGCTGGGCGATGAAGGGCAAAGCAACCAACGCAGCATATAAGTATTATCTATCTGTAATGAACTGGCACTCCAAATACTTCCGTCAGTATTCTGTTATTCCGGGAAGACGACTGTACTTCATTCCGCCGTTTTATTGGTTCTATATCCTCGTCTGGCGTATGACCGGTCGGCCGTCTGTCTGTTCGTCAGACTGTTAACTTTTCATGTCCCTGTGCGTAATCAAACGTATTTTGTCCTAATTGTTTGTCCACCAAAGGCTATTTTAAATTGGTCATATCTTTTGATTGTAATGGGGTAGAGCCTTAATATTTCATATGAGTATTGCTTGTGACAAAACATTTCAGTAGGTAAGGGTTTTGTTGTTTTATCCTGCAAAAATGTCATTCACTTCTATCAAAACCATTTAATATCGCTCATTCAGTGCTCTATTCATTCATTCATTCCAAACAATCTCTCAATGATACTCAAAAACGCTCCAAATTTGCTCAAAAACGATCAGTATTTCGTTCTTAGGTATCGATGGCACTTTTGTATTATAAGATGTAGATACCAATGTGTCTGACTAGCCCGAATAGATATACAATCAGAAAAAAAACATTAACTTTTTTTTAAAAAAAAGGGCGGGGGGGGGGGGGGGGCTTTAATAAAGTATCGCGAATTTCGTCCAATATGACGAAATTTTCGATACTGTATTACCCCTCTTTAAACCTCGCTCCCCTCAATCATTCAATATCATTCCGAAATCACCCCAAAATCACTCAACTTGTCAACTATTTACAATACATGTGATTGTTGGTGTGCCATACTAAGGTTATTTCCTAAGGAAAAGAAGGATTTTTAATAAAATAGAAGCGTCTAGAAATGTAATAATCTTAAAATTGTAATCCTTGGCTTATATTTACGACGGAAAGTAGTATGAGTGGACAGTATGATGCATGTACAGTTAAAACATCGTGATATTGACAAGATGAATGATTTTCAAATGAATTTGAAATGAAATTGAATGAGTGTTTGGAGCGAGTTTTGAGTGAAATTAAAGGGAGGTAATCCAATATCGCTAATTCTGTTCATGATGATCAAAATTAGCGATTTTCTTTACCTTCCTTTAATAGAATATGCATAAAAAGTCCTGTTAATTGAATAATTTTTCTTTAAGAACCAATCAGACGCAAACAATTTCAATTTTGTCAGTGAATTCTCTTTTTTCATTTATATTTATTACGAATGTAGCTGTTGACTGTATACTTTTTAGTCATTCGGAGCGTTTTTGATCGATTTGAGTGAGTGTTTGGAATGGATAATGAGAGTGCTGAGTGAGTAATTTAGAGTGGTTATGATGGAGATGATTGTCAATTTCACGATGTATTAACTATATGCATTTGAAGAGTGAATGAACTTTTTAATATTGAACGTAAGTACATTGGTTTTCCAAAAGGTTTTCTTAACTTGTGATAATCTAGTATGAGATTAATTAAAGGACTTCCAACCTCAATTTGGTGATTTAGAAATAGTAAATTGTGTTTTCTACATAACTATTCATTCCAAGAATACTCATTTGTGACCATTCACGCGAAAATGAACCATCTGGGTAGTGCGTAAAGTGTTGACCTTAGTCAGACTGCTCGTACTGCGCAGACTAACTAGGGTCGAAACTTTTCGTACTTTACTAATTTTCTGAATCTAGAATAACCAATCTACCTTCCCGCGAAAGAAAGTTTGAAAGATTACCTCTGGTTGACCTATACTAGAGCCAATCTCTTTTCCAAATGTTTATTTTACGGAGTTCCAAGAGGAACCCTTTTCGCGCGGCCGGTCATATTTTGTAGACTTTGGAGAAGATAAACGACATCATTTAATTAAGATAATATATTGAAATAGTTAAGTTTTTGCTTCTCAATATGACTGTCACAGTCAATCGAAAGTCAATTAGTTTCATTTGCAATTAGTCGTAGAAAAAACAAACCGCCTAAAACTTTTTTCTGTGAATTCTTTGACGACATTTTCAGCAATTAAACGTGTTTCTTTTTAAAGACTTCTCCCTTAACATACTGAATTACAGACGAAGAAAAAAACCAAAATATACGACCATCTATAGGTAACAACATCGTTAAATTGACGAGATGAATGATTTTGTAAGGATATTGGAATGAAATAGAGTGGTGAGTGGAGCGATTTTTGAGTGAATTGAATGGGAGGTAATCCAATATCGCAAATTATGATCAGGATGAACATAATTGGCGATATTGTTTATCTCCCTTTAATAAAATATGCATACAAGTTCTAAAGACAAATTCCTATTTCTTGAAGAACCTATGAGACGCTTACAATTTGAATTATGTCAGTGAAATTGAGATTTTTCTCTAATCTTTATTTTGAATGACGTTGGTAATTCTATCTTTTCAAACAGTTTGAGCGTTTTTGAGCGGTTTGAGTGAGTGTTTATATGAATAAATGGTGCGCTGAGTGAGCGGTTTAGAATGGAGTTGATTGGGGAGAATGTCAATTTAACGATGTAACTAACTGTAGATAACTGGATATTATGTAAATGAGTTCTGCTTGAATTGAGTTTCAGTTGATGTATCAGGCACAGAAAGGCATGAGAGCTGGCGGAGACTAGGTAGAAAAGAGTTAATTATGCCGTTGCATTTGACGTTTTTGCTCCCCCATCTTCGTGGGGGTCTCTGTCTTGATTTATGCACTTTACAGCCGCCATTGAACGTAAGCGGTAAATATTTCCACATTTATTAAACAGATGATGAACTAAAAGACTGTATATTTTTTAATTTAATAGTTAACTTTTCATAGTCACGTTCTTAATAGCAAATGAGATGATTGTGGTAAAATAGGATTAGTTGTAAAAAAAAAAAAAAAAAAAAAAAAAAAAAAAAAAAAAAAAAAAAACCACACACCTTCATGGAAAAAGGAGTAAGAAAAGACCATTTTATATGCATGAGTATAAAGTAGATCCATAAGAATGATAAAAGTGAATAGTGAGCTAGATTTTCTATTTTCGCTTGATGCCATTTCATTGTAAAAGACGAAGAAAATGGTTTTGGGGGGTTTTTGTTTCAACGAGATACGAATATAAAACTTTATTACAGTGTTAGTTCTTAACATACTCAGCGTCCCTAGAAAGTTGCCACCAATAGAAATTTCTATAGCTCCGTATATATGTATATTTGAGATATTGCAAATACGCTTGCTACAGTTAGTAACATCGTGAATTTGACATTCACCGCAATCAAAACCATTCTAAATCGCTCACTCATCGCTCCATTCACTAATTTTGAACACTCAAACCATTTAAAAACGCTAAAACCAATTGAAAAATATAGAATAAACAACGTCATTTAGAATTAATTTTGATAGAGAAAAATCGCGATTTCACTGACATAATTCAAATTGTTAGCGTCTCATAGGTTCTTGAAGAAATGGGAAGCTAAGTAAAAAACTTTTATGCATATTTCATTAAAGTGAGGTATCAATATCGCAATTTTTGTTCATCCTGAACAAAATTTGCGCTATATGATTACCTCAGCTTAAATTCAATCAAAACTCTCTCCACAAACTCATTCAATTTCATTCCTAAACCATTCCAAATCATTCACCTCGTCAATTCCACGATGTTGTTTACTGTACTTTCAGAAGAACTCATTAATATGTGACCCGTCACGTGGGACCATCTCGGTAGTGCGCAAAATGTCGACCCTAGTCAGACTGCGCGGACCGCGCAGACTGACTTTGGTCGAAACTTTTCTCACTTTACTAATTTTCTGAATCTAGAATAACCAATCTACATTCCTGTGAAAGAATTTCAGAAATGCGACCTCTGGTTCGCCTGTACTAGAAGCAATCTCTTTTTCAAATGTTTATTTTTCCGGAGTACCCAGATGGACCCTATTCGCGTGACGGGTCACATATAATAAAATCTTGTTTGCACACTTTTAGGCATGGAATCTTATCATTCTTCGTATATAACATAGGATAGTACAATTTGTAAGATCCTAGGGTATGTATGATGATACCCTTCTTGTCGATCTCGTTCAACTTCTTTTTATACTTCAACTTTACCTAATCAAAGCACTAAAAGTACTGAAGGTGGACGTATCTAATGGCATTGTGGTAAAATTAACGAGACGAAAAAGGTAACTGTCCATGAAAATATATGAAATATGTAAAATGTTTCACCCTAAGTTCGGCAAGGTTCAATGCTTATTCAATCTTTTTTTGTTAAGCCTATGTTTACGCTTCATATAACGAATGAAATATAATATTAACACCTGATTTTTTTTAGAAATATGTGTGACCCGTCACTCAAATAATGGACCACCGAAAAAGTAATTGAAAAAAAAAGATTGGTTTAAGGACCGGTCAACCAGAGGTCGCATTTGAAAAAATATTTATGCAATGCCCAGATCGTTCCTTTTTGAATGGCGGATCACATATATAATACGGGGCCCCCGACCATCTTTTTTTCACGTGAACTGTTTACTTCATAAGTAAACTAAAAATACTCTAAGTAACTTAGAATCGGCTAACTTGTGTAAATAATAAATAAATTACTTTAATGTAAACATTCATAAATAGGACCAAACAACAATATTCATAAGGAACAATTGAATTCCCACAAATACAGATTCAGTTTCAAGGTAAATGATATCATCGAAATTCTATATCTCAAAACGTAGGCTTAAAAGTTCGCATTTGTGGTAACTTGTCTTGCGTGACTGACAGACAGACAAATGTCAGCGCTGGATAACGAAAATGTCGTAACAACGACTGGTTAATTGATGATTCTTTAATTCAGCC
Source organism: Fragum whitleyi (assembly GCA_948146395.1). NCBI lineage: Eukaryota > Metazoa > Mollusca > Bivalvia > Cardiida > Cardiidae > Fragum > Fragum whitleyi. Next base: position 33,174,162 of record OX411553.1, read on the forward strand.
CAAGTTGTTACTTGGATGTATATCAAAGAAATCAAAGAAGAGATGGGCCAATACAAGCCGAAGGCTTTCCTATGGTCTCCGAACAGGCATAAACAGGTATAATTAAATGTAGTGCATTGCATAAAATTTGAATTGCAAAACACTGTTCGGCTTGTGTTTATTATTCTCATATTATCCATGAAGATTGGTAAAAATATAATTAATTCTGAATGAGAAAACGAATCTTTCACTAAAGAAAAAAAAATAAATAAAAAAAGCATATTGTGTGAATGAAAAGAAATTATTTAGCTGGATTTTTCATCTACTCTAACAAACACACCTCTGGTTATAAATTTATAGACGGTGAAGAACTGAGGCTTTATAGAATCACGCAAAAGTGTCTTCTGCATCTCACTCTACTCGCAGATTCCGTTATCAAATAAGATAGCAGGGATGTTTGTATACTACCCGTTGACTATCAGACAGAGGGCTACAAGTTCAGCCACTTAGTTTTTGCCCCCCCCCCCCCCTTACATCACAGAAAAAGTCAATAAAAAACATTCTTTCGCGTGGCTTAGGACTGGCAGCTGACTTCGCATCTAAAAGGAGTCTATGAATTATCTAAAAATTGTTAAGAATTCTTTTATAATGCCATTTTCAAAATGTACAGGTGTCTGAAGGAAACAAGTCTTGAAGAAAAGAAAAATGAACCAAAGTTGGAACTACTTTTTTGAAAAGCTATTTACACCTGACCTGTTTTTTCTCACGCACTTTCACTGGTAGACGTTAAAACGTTCTCAAAAAATCACTTTCTTCATCTCTTATCATTTTTGTTTATAAAAGGTAAGAAAATAGAGAAATTGTTAAAGGTTTTTCTGAGAAATTTGCTTTTCGTTTGCTCTACCAGCCTGTGTATTTTCACAGAGACAATTCGGATTCACATTTCAGAAATTATTTGTCAAAGTTTCAAAATATAATCACCAAGGGGAATACATGTCACTTTTCGTTTCATTTCTTCAGACATTTTAAGCACCAGCGGAGATAATCTGGATTCTAAAGGGAAATCTTTCAACAAAAGCTGAACGATATCAGACCTTTCCGGCCAATGGGTGTCGTAAATATATATTACTTAAAAAATACAGTTTCTTCTACTGTAAAACATACCGTATTTATTTTTTATGATATCCCATGTTCCAATGATAGCCCATCCATTTAAATATATTTATAGTTTTATTTTCAGATTCACTCATGACACATGTCTTTCTTATGATTTCACAAGAGAACTTTTATACAGTCCTTATGCTAATTTACCAGGAACGCCTTGGAGTTTGGAAAGGTCAACATTTGTTTACATTGGTGTCAGAAGTGGGATTCTGTAAACCAGAAGAAAGGACCGAAAGGATGTTTTCCACCCAAAATGACTTCTCTTGAAATCCATATTACAAATTTTAAACATTAAAGAATCTAAGCCATGACTGAACCTGGAAGGAAGATTCAACCCAGTTATAATAGAAGAGGCAAAAGTAGGAATAACAACGACGAAAATGATTCAAGTAACTCTCTTCCAGAGCAAATATATTCATATACTCAGATGGAATATTCGACCGGATTAGCTGATATTGTGCGACAAGCACCCTATGATGTTTGACCAGGAAAGACTTATGTGAAGGAGATATTGGGGCTTTACTAGCTCGGGAAGGGTAAAAAATTATTCACATTGGTATCAGAAATAAAGGATTAAAAGAATTCAACTTCTGAAAATAGAAGAAAGGACATAAAGGACTTTTCTTGAAACCTAAAGTATCAGTTTTACACATTAAAAATCGTAGCCATGTCTGTATTTAATAGTAAGATTCAACTCAGTTAAAATAGAAGAGCTTGAACTAGGAATAAGACGAAATATTGTGATAAAGGGGGGGGGGGGGGGGTGCAGTACTTGAGAGACAATTTAACAACTGTACCAGTGGAGATAATCTGGATTCTTAAGGGAAATCTTTCAAATAACAACAACAAAAAAAAAAAAAAACAAAAAAAAAAAAAAAACAACAACAGCTGAACAATATCAGACCTAGATGGACAGTGGGTATCATATATTCAAAAATAAACAGTATCTTCTTCTGTTAGACATACCGTATTTATTCTTATAATATACTATGTTCTCAAAATAGGCTATCCCTAAAGAATTTATCCCAAATCTGCCATTTTCTGACTTAGTCCAGTCAGTCTAGCCCCCAAATAGGCCAAACCTCAAAAGAATTGCAACAGAAATGTTTTCAAGTGATTAATTATCAACAATATATGTACAATATCGAAAATCTAGAAGAATCCAAGTGGGGGAAAGTCTTAAAAAAATCGGTCAAAATGAGGTACCCTAAATCATTGAAATAAAGGTGATGCGAGGCTAAATTGCCATACAAAACTAAATTTTCTGCTTCCAAACACTTTCTTTAAATAATGTATACACTTTTCTTTATGTTAAGAGTTGAACTGTCATATTTCTTCCCATATTATTTGGAAAAAACATAGTAAAAGCAATTTATTTTCTGAAAATTTGCACAAAAAAGTGGTAGGGGTAAGATATTTTGGCCCAAAGCTGTTGAGTGGATATAGATTAATGATTCTTTATCAAGTTTTATTTTTCATATAGAATTGAATGATATGTTTGAGTTATAAGGTATAACAATATATCCGAATCTGACCTCTGTCACATGCATTTATCCGTCTGTGGGGTTCATTACTTGTATATTTAGGTACAATTTTTTTAAATAATTGGTATATTTCTTTTTCTTTATAACATTGTTTGGATTTGGTAAATTATCTTAGATATGTGACTTTAAGGTCATAGACACTTGAAGGTCATACGTCAAAGATAGCCTAATCGTGGGGTAGATATACATGGCTATTTCGTTACCAAGTATATATCTTTTGGTATCAAAAAAAATCTTGGCATTATATTTCTTTGGCTTGAAGCAATTTCAAATATGCAATTCCATAGGTTTTAGTTTAGCATTCAAGGTCAAATTACATGAAAGAGGTCAAGGGTCAGAGTTTTGAGTAATATATCTATATGCAAGCTTCGTGACTCTTTTTGTAATTCAATGGAATTCAAGATGACTTGGAAGTTATGTTCTCCTGTGGATGGCAGTAAAAGTAAAACTAAGCGTGTCAGCTCAAGTTTAATGTCAAATTAGAGGTCAAAGATTAAATACCGAATAGGATATGTGTTCCTGCTCCATAACTGGATGTTTATTTATATGTATTTCCACAAATTAACACCACCTTGAAATGATACATAATGTTCCGTTTGATAAAGGTCAAACTTAAAGGTCAAGGATGAAACTTGAAAAAAATATACATGGGCTTGTTTCATAACCATGATAGCCGCCACCATAGCGCAGTTGGTTAGGCATAAGACTTCCAATCTGGAAGTCGTGGGTTCGATCCCCGGTGGCGGCAAATATCCTTTCCGACGTTTGTCTCTCACCAATGGGTAGATAATCGTAAACCTATGTGAGATAGCAGTCGGAGGCTAGGAAAGGATGTAATGGTAGTACAGGTGAGAGAAATACCAGGAATCCATTGTTAGGTGCTCCGACCGCCGCGATATAACTGAAATAATGTTGAAAGCGGCGTTAAACTCCATTCAATCAATCAATTCATAACCATGATATTTATAAAAGAATAGTCCTGCCGAATTGATAATGATAATGCCTTTTAATTATTTTACAAACAATAGTTAATTGGATCCATATCCAAAATATGCTCTTGCTACCATTGTATATCTTCATGTTACAACACTCGAGGTTGTAATTTTGATATACTGGCATAAATCAAAATTGTATTTTCAGAATGAAACAAAACTTTTATTAGTGTTCATTATAATTCATTTGAAACTTTAATCATAGATTTCTTAATATGGGGTCCGAGGCCTGAGTTCTACAATTAAAATGTGTTATAAGCTGGTTTAAGGGTTTGATTTGCAATTCATACATAAATAATGAAAATCAAAAACAAGAGAGCCAGGATGATTGAGTATCCCTTTCCAGTGTTTTGATGTGGAACATTTCCTTTTCAATGGGGTCCATCCTTATGGCCAGACAAGCATTCTAACAAACTTTTATGAATATTGGACCAAAATTGTGGCCACAGAGGGATAGCGGGAAAATTGGGCGCTTCGGGTAAAAAACCCTTAAGACCTGAAGAGTTTCTGAACCAGTTCACGAAGAATGGGCTGCCATCATAGTACAATCAATAGTGCATCATTCTCCCAATCTTCAATCATGAGGTGTCATGGGATCTTACCCCAGTTGTGGCACATATCATTTTCTGTAATTTGTCTCAAAACTGTTGGTGGATAATTACAAACCTCAGTAAGATAGTAGATTGACGCTCGGAAAAGGTGTTATGATAGTACTGGTGCTAAAAAAACTAAGAATCTATAATGTTAATTCTATGAAGATTGGGCCAAAAATGTGGAAACCAAGGTATTCTTGCTTAAAACAGGTTGCTTGTTTAATACAGTTAAATTGTGTCCTAGTAGATAATATTTTTTGATTCGCAATTAAAGCAAAAATTATTACAAGTAGGTCATGTTCATTAGATATTGTCTTTTTGGAAATATATTTAGGCTTTCATAAGAAATGAATAAAAAAAAAAACAAACAAATTTTCAGCTCGACTGTTTTCGAGGTATTGCTTTAGCCTTGGTGTCGTCGTCGTTGTTGTGCAAAAAAAATGACAATATGCAATATATCTGGTTTTACTAAAGGCATTCACTTGAAACTTGGCACATAATGCTCACTATAAAAAGCGCAACCTATACTATTAAGGGGATAACTCTATATGCATTTTGGACAAACTATGCCGTTTTTTCCACCATCCAGCGCTCAACAGCCAACGTAGGCATCCCTGGTTAAATTTGTACTGCATATTTCTATATCATAATTTGTCAAATAAAGCCCAGAGTGTTTTTGTTCACAACTTGGTATTTCCAATCATACCCCAAATGTGTCATTTTGAAATCTATATCTTAAGTTAAGTCATTGATCCCATTAACTCTAAGAAAATTCTCATTCCTGATTGTAACCCAAAACATTTATTTTGCTCTAGCACAAAATATTGTTTTTGCTGGATCCATGGCATAACGTTAATACTTTTAATTATATATATTCTATCTGTCTTTCCTTCAATTGAAGCAGTGTGTTTTCAAATAAGAAACAAAATAAACTGTGAGTAAAAGTTATAACAACCCAAGCACTTCAAAGATAATGTTATAAAAAATGCTTTGAGATATCAGACCTAAAATATGAAATTTGAGTCGTGAAAACTGCGGGCGAAAATGTGCCATTTACATACATAAAGAATATAAAAATTCTAGAATCATTTCTATGTGAGTGAAAATTTATCAAACACCAGGATCAGTGAAGTATTTTGTTTCATTGTATAACTATAGAGTACCAAAATATAGTCCCTTAAAACTTCTTGTGAATTATGATTTTGGTCGATTATGTAGTGCTTAGGTTTTGACCTTGGGTCAGTTCTCCCCCCCCCCCCCCTCATTTTTATAAATTTCTCCCTTTTATTACTCCCTAGGGAAATATACCTTGAAGTCACTGCTTGCTTTCTTGGTTCCACAACCTTGTTTTTTGTAGATGGTTAGCCTAATCTATCAATAAGTAGAATAACTACAAATATCACACTCCAGGACATTTTTCCTTAATGGTAACACTTGTCCGACCTCTGTCCTTATTATTTTTCAAAATAAAATCAAAATCAGTACATTACCCTGATTAGTCCATCAATTTGTTAATAACTCATAGATATTTAGCCTTAGTCTATTAAAAGTTTGCTAAGCCTTATAACTTTCAAAACAGAAGAAAACCATTGGTTTGAATTAACTTGAAAAAGTTCGAGACAAAATCACAGTACCATCATATGATTAAACAAGAGTGCCATCGTCACAAAATACGCCGCCACTTTGCTGCTGTTTCACGAAAATAATTGTAGACACTACTTATTTTGGCAGAATCAAATTCAAATTGACCAAGTTTCATTTAAATCAGGACAAAAAGTTAGGAGGAGTTGCTTTCACAAGGCTGCAATTTCAATAAGCCCCAGACACTAAGTTTTAAGGGGGCATAATTCAGGGAAATAAATGAGCCATAAAATCCTTGATCCATGTACATCTACAAATTATGGTAATGACATTGACCAAGTTTCATTTAAATATAGACAAAAAGTAAGGAGGAGTTGCGTTCAAAAGACTGCAATTTCAATAAGCCCTAGATACTAATGTTTAGGTGGGCATAATTTAGGGTGAAATTAATGAACCGTAAAATCCTTACTTCATGCTCATCTACCAATTTCGGTTATAACATCCACCAAGTTTCATTTAGATCCAGTCAGAAACTTAGGAAGAGTTGCATTCACAAGGCTGCAATTTCAATAAGCCCCAGAGACTAAATTTTAAGGGGGCATAACTGAGGCAATAATCCCCAGAGACTAAGTTTTTAAGGGGCATAACTCAGGCAAAAAATCAACGAACCATAAACTCCTTCCTTCATGCACATCTACCAATTGAGGTGATAACATTGACCAAGTTTCAAGAAGATCCAGCCAGAAACTAAGGAGGGGTTGCGTTGACAAGAAGAGTGGACCCAGAGACTAAGTTCTTAAGGGGCATAGCTGAGGCAAAAATCAACGAACCATAAAATCCTTCCTTCTTGCACATCTACCGATTGAGGTGATAACATTGACCAAGTTTTAAGAAGATCCAGCCAGAAACTTAGGAGGAGTTGCGTTGACAAGAAAAGTGGACGGACGTACGGACGGTCGGACGGATGGACGGACGGACAGACGGAGAAGATGACGCCAATATACGTCCGCCTCCAGCGGCGTATAAAAAGTGGCATAATTCCTAATTTCGTGGTAGAATCATGGACTTTCAATTCAAAAGGACAAAATCCTTTATATCTACTTCATGTTATTTGTTAATGTAATTATTCTCAGAATATTTTATCATGAAACTTGAAATTAAAAATGCGATTTCTTCATTTTGAAATAATAGTAGTTAATTATGGTCCTTTTTGACAACCATACTTTAATTTTCTCTTTTGTTGATTTACCTATTTTTATCACGAAAAGCACAGAAAAATTATCAAGTTAAATTATTAAGTTAATATCTGAGCTATTTCAAACATTTACTTCAATACATATAACAGCAGTGCGTATTCAAACACGATACTTCATGTTTGGTTCAGTTTAAACCTATTTCTTAAGAATAATCCACGAAAACCAATGACAAATTGTCATAAAATTTCAATTTTTTGTTAATTTTCAATAAAATTAAACAAAGTAATTATAGATAGACTTTTCATCTTTTTTTTTTAAATATTATTGTTACAAAACCATTATATTCTTCAAAAAGTATGGTGACTTAACATTACCGTGAAATTGTATGACAAAATACAGAATTTTGAGTGGCCAAAAATCACATATCCCCATCTAGATTTTTCTAGACTTTTTATATGTTGAATAATAAGTTCAAAGTAACATCATAACACAAAAATAGTTTCTGTTGCAATTTTTTTAGGTTGAAGTCTAGATTGACTGTACTAACTGATTTTCATCAATCATAGAGGATATTGACTGCAAAGTCATGTAAGTTCGAATTTATCAAAAAGATAAAAAAAAAAAAAAAAAAAAAAAAAAAAAAAAAAATCGTAAAGCCTGTTTAATTTCTTTTAACCACCAATTTGATATTTCCTCAAACCCATTAATTAAAGTTTTCCTGGCAACCTCCATATAAGGCCGTGTGAAAATGACGTCACCACACCAGTCATGACCACATTTTCATGGGAAACATTTTTCGCTGTAAGTTAATTTGCATAGATTTTAAACTAGCGTAATAACATCAATGTACAGTTAACAACATCCTGAAATTGGCATTCATCTCGATCAAAATTATTCCAAATCGCTCGTTCAGCGTTCCATTCATTCATTCCAAACACTCACTCAGACCATTCGAAAAAGTTTAAAAATCACTGAAAAAGATAGAATCAACAACGTCATTCAAATTAAATAAAGCTCACAAAAAATCGCGATTTCGCTGACATAATTCAAATTATAAGCAACTGACAGGTTCTTGAAGAAGTAGAAAGCTATTTAAAGAACTCGTATGCATATTCTATTCAAGGGATGTAATAAATATCGCTAATTTTGTTCATCTTGGACAAAATTAGCAATATTGGATTACCTCCATTTAAATTCGCGCAAAACTCGTTCCACAAGGTTAGCTCCGCATAGCTGCGAAGGTTAAGTTCCGAATAGACAAAGAGATGGACACGCGGACGGAAAGATACCGTTAAAACAATATAACCCTGGTGTTACCAACGCAACTTTCACGAAAATGCACACAAACGGCTCCCAGCGTCATTTTCTAAGATAAGATGTTGGAAAAAATCACGCTCGGGGCCGCCTGTGTTCAAAGAATATATTTATTTATGTGCTATCATCAAGTTGCACTTATTGACGTCATGACTTAAAACTAAGAAAAATCTAAACCAACGCTCGCTCTCTTACAATTTAAAACTGTGGCTCTCAGTGCCAAGAAAAAATATACAAGGCCTACTTAACACAATTTGATATCAGGGTAAAACTGTATCTAGAAAGAGTACACAGAGACACGTTTCTGTGTTTGTTTGATAAGATTTAGAGCAAACATGGCCAATACACTGTAACTGTACCGCCAGTGTAATCACGGAACATCACAATTTTATCCTCATTTGAGTAATAAAGACAGTATGAAAGTTCGACAGACTTTGATGTTAAAAGCTTTAATCATTTATTGTTATTGAATCTTTAAAAAAATGTTTGACTTTTTTTTTGAACAATTGAGTCCGTGCGAGACATTTACAATACAGTTAACAAACATCGTGAAATTTACAATGTGGATGATTTTGAATGAATTTTACATGAAATTGTGTTATGGGAGACCACTCTCACCACTGTCCTGCATGGCTTTTGTGGTTTAAATATAATGTATGACACCTGCGTCGGGAAAGATCTTCTTTGGCTCAGTGCTAGAGCATTTGACTTGTACACCATAACTTTGAATAGTGTTGTCCGCGTGGGTTCGAGGTCGGCTCACGAATGAGATTTTTCAGCTATGCTTCGGTTGAGGAAGGTTCGTTTATAACATGGGGGCTCATCCGGGATTGACCATTGAGCCATTTATGTCGGCATAGTAACGATTAATTTGGTACGAAGTTACATAATATAATCATTGCATAATGTCAAGTGCAATTATGAATGCATTCGGATAAGTTGGCGATGTTCTGTTTGAATTGTAAAATATAATTTCATGTATTTTTGAATGTAAAGTGTTTAGAAAGACAAAATTTATGGAATAGACAATTAATCATTATTTGGATGTCATCATTACTAAAACTTTTCAGAAAAGACTTGAAAATATGAAAAATTAGACACCTCTTAAGGTAGTAGACCCGTAATAGTTCCGCAACATTTCTGAAATCCTGATCTTTCACAATGTTGACCAAGGTTTCCTAATGAAAATCATTAGGAAACCTCTGTCAACACTGTTAAAGTTCAATACACGCGAAGTGACTCGGAGCTATATCGGGTCTACTACCTGAAATTGCAATCATGCCTTTGCCTTAAATCTTTGGGTTTTTTTTCAAAATGACGCCAGCAATTGTAGTAATAGAATTTAATTTTCTTTTCCTGTTAAATATCTGTTCAATAAATTAAAACTAAAATAGGTCGGAAGCACCATCTGGTATACTGAATAATTTTGTTTCTTACTTACTGAGAAAATATTACTCTTGAGACACTTATTTACACATTTCCGGGAACTCTAGATGTATGAATATTCATAAATATTTGGATTAGTTTGTTTTCCCGCTATTTATGTTTTCTAGGAAAACACAGTCTTATACCGGAATTATTTATTGGTGGCGTCTATATGTGTTTGTTTGAATGTGGTTATCGCCGCTTTTAGTATTTTTTTAGTCAACGGCCAGCGACTTGAATACCATAAATGGCTTCCTGGTATTTCTTGCGGAGCACTACTATTTCATCCTTTTCTACAGTTAACAACATTGTGAAATTGACAAGATGAATAGTTTTGGAATGAATTTGGAATGAAATTGAATGAGTGTGTTGAGCGAGTTTTGAGTGAAGTTGAAGGGATGTAATCAAATAATGTTTTACTTCCCTTAAATAAAATATGCACATAAGTTCTATAAATAACTTCCAAACAATTCTCCGAGAACAAATCAGATTCTTCCAATTCAATTATGTCTGTGAAATCGCGATTTTCAATGAAGCTGTTGATTGTATCTTTTAGTCATTTTTGAGCGTTTTGATCGATTTCAGTGAGTGTTTATATTTAATGAATGGAGCGCTGAGTGAGTGATTTATAACGGTTTTGATTGATATGAATGTCAATTTCACGATTAAAATAACTGTAATCTACGGTTAATATCCAATTTTACGATTGTTCTTTATGATGTCAAATTATATGACATAAAGAGAGTATTTTTTAATTCATTAAAGTATGGAACTAAACATATAATCACATTTACGCATGAATCCGTTTCGCGTGTACTTTTATATACTGTCATACACACCGTATTTATTCTTTTTTTCTCAAAATAGGCTATCCCTAAAGAATTGATCAAAAATCTGCCATTTTCGGACTGATTTTCATCAATCGTAGAGGATATTGACTGAGAAGTCATGTAAGTTCGAATTTATCAAAAAGATAAAAACTCGTAAAGCCTGTTTGTTATCTGTGTTTTGCCCAAAAACACACCTAGGCGACGTTCGAGCCCGAATCACGGACCTCCTGGTCGCAAATCGAGCGCCCAATTTCGACAATTACAGGGCACATAGGCATCAAGGAATGTAAAAGAACATGAAAATCCAATGCTTCGACCTCTAGTGCGGTGCCCTATGTAATCCCGTAGGATTTTCGTGCTGAAATTGATTTTTTGGGTTTAATTGATTGTTTAGAGGTCAAGCAATCGGAAACTATGCGGGTCCAAATTTTTCGGTTCGGTTCCCCGATTTTAGGGGCTCTCAAAGGAGCCCATATGGGCAAAATGGATATTTTCCTAATACTAGGTTCAGGAAAGGCGTTTTGTTTTTTCTTCTTAAATATTTTCTCTAGTTTAACAATGTCTTTAGTGTTAGAACATTTTAGAAAATACAGTAACCCGTATTTCAAGAGCTTTTCCACTATTTTGGGGCTCTCACAGAACCCAAAAAAGCAATTTTGGCTGTTTCCTATTAATGGGAATAGGAAAAACATTTTTTGTGTACAAGTGATTTCTTAAGCTCTGTTTGGTATAAAGTGTTGGTTGGAATTAAAATACTTGCAGGTCTATGTTCTCTATGATCATTTCTGGATTTTGTGGGCTCTCTGGCATAAAAGCCCATGTAAACTGATTTGGGTACTTTTTTGAATAAGGGTCACAAAAAAGGTAATTTTCATTGCAGCTGAACCGTTCTCCAATTACTTTCAGCACGTAATTGTATTTAAGATAGCTTTAGTGTAATGAACAATAAGCCCATATTTAAAATCTAACATTCCTTTTGATTGACTTACAAAGGATCCCATAGCACCCGGAAAATGAGTTTCCGAAGTTGGGTTTTAAGAACAACGGCACTTCTTATGGTTTTTACGGGTACTAAAATTGGTGTAAATGGTTCTTTATTGGTTTAAACAAAATGCCGATCGAAATTCTCTTTACCAACAACGAGATGTTTAATCAATTGAACTGGATCTTAATGAGCCCATATGAACCAACCCGGATACTTTGCCTAATAATGGGTGGGGGAAAATCAATTTCTTGTCTCAAACATTTCCCGTACCTCATTAAATTAAGTAGGGTTATGATGGGGATGAAATTAAAAAAATGTGAATCTAATTACCAAACCCACATATGATTATTGGCGCTTGGTAAAGCCCATAAATGCTGGTTTGAATATCCTCGAAATATATGAAGGAAACACTTTATAGTTTGAAGCTTTCTTTTACAAGACTTAAAGCATTGTAGTCGAAAATACCTAAAAGATGTAACCCAGGTCGACTGTATCAAACTTGACACAGCCATGGTCACCACACCCTTTTTTCTGTGTGGCTGTAAGATACAAGATTGTGGTGAGGTGTAAGGTCAAGAAGGAGAATTAAACTATTTTTGTCAAATGAGAAAAACAATTTCTTGACAATTTTACTGATGTAGACAATAACTTGATCTGTAAAGTGGTGACCATGAGTGTTCTGACCTTCATGATCACTTTACTATATCTTCTTTTCAGTTGCCAGAGTTACTGTCTTTATTGTTTCGTACTGAAATATTCAGTGCAAGGAATGAAAATATTTTTCGATGATTGCACAAGCTGTTTCCACGTTTCATTAATCGTAGTTTAATGTTTTCGATGTCATGGAGCTGTTCTTGTGGGTCTTATTTTAATGGTAAAAAAACCCCAATTACTTTTATTCTGCTTGGCTGAAAGAAATTTTCCTTGTCACTGTGCATGTTTCACACATCTTCCAAAACAAAACAACATACTTATCGTTGGTGATTTCTAAGAAACTTTTACAACTTCGCTTGTATGACCAATGAAAACTAGCAGGTCAAAGTCCATTTCTTTAGATTTGGACGGGCAGAGACGTTACCGGAACAGGGAACTTAAGGAATTTTGCGTTAGAGCAGCCTCGCCTTGCATTAGTATATTTTCTCCGTGGTATTACAGTAAATACCGGTAATCATTGTATTGGTATGCATCGCCTTTTTAGTATATACATATGGTCAGCAAGAAAGTCCCTACTCTAGCCATAACAAACCCTCAATATCTACACGCACCCATTGAATATGGACATTTTTTCAAGGGCTTTCGTTTGCACTAGGTAGGTTGCAAAATTAAAAAAAAAATCAGATGGCCATGCCGAATGATGTTCTTTACCAAACATGCATTTCCCGAGGCAGCAAGATATAATTCAGCAAGATTATATGTACACAGATTACTGTTATTTTGATGGTAATTGTGCCTGTTCATCATTTAAGAATCCTATACTGGCCTGATTCATTAAAAGTCTGTAATAAACAGACATCCAATATTGTGCATTTCATTAAAATGACGAATTCCTTTGATGTGGTCTCGTCCTTGATGTTTCTTTTATACACATAAATGCACCTGTTTAGAGATTATAACATGTCATAACAAGTTGAAATAATAAAGTTGTTGTAAATGACATGAATTTTTGGTAACTTCTAGAAAAAATAAACAAATTAGATGAAATATAATATTACTATATATGTTACAAGAATTTGTTTGTAATAAGCGTAGCGAACCATATGCATGCGTCTAAGTATCACCTCTTTTACTTGATTTTTAGGAAGATTCACTTTTTGTTTTAAAAAATGCAGCAAATTTTATCAGAACAGATGAGATATATACTAATACTCATTTCCATAAGAGTGTCTGTGGGTAGGGACATGTAGTTACCTGATGCAGGCGTTTTTCCTGCGAATGCTTGAGAATGTTTATAAGTATGGCAATCCGTAAGGACTTAATAATCTGTAAGTGTAAACCCTGTATCAACAGCAATTGTGTGTCTTTCGATTGAAATTTGAAAGGAAGAGAGCTGGTGCACACATCAATAACTCTTACTCAAATCTTGTTGTTTGATAGTTCTAAATTTATACGCATAAGCGAACTATGCATTATATATAGTTTACTCGAGTCTTTAAAGGGAAGTAAAGACGATTTGAAACAGAGTAAAGTGTATAAACTAACAAAATAAGACGATGTGTTTTTTTATTCGTGGGAACTTATAAATATTAAAGCAAAATTACAACATTGAACCCAAACATATTTATCCGCCGTATATTTACAGAATGCCGAAAAATGCTCTAAATGGGCTTCATTAAGCGCCAATGAAATAGGCGTGGGCTATGAAATTTGATTCACGTATGTTTTACCGAGACCGGCACCCATTAACTTATAAGGCTTCAGAAATGCCTTTCTTCAGAAATCTTTTCCTGAACCAAAGTGTTAGCAAAGTAACCATGTTGACTCATATGGGTTTATTAAGGGTCAATATAATCGATTAAAAGTGAGGTAATTGGTTAGGAAATTTAAACGGAATATTTCCAACCCAAAGAGATCATTGATACCATTTGTGGCACGAGTAGGCAATATTGAAAACAAACATATCTTAAGAAAAATGTCATTTATTATTCTAATCTGTCGTATAGTTGCATTATACAACCCCCCCCCCCCCCCACACACACACACAAACACACACCCCAACACACATCCTTCTCTTATGGGCTTCATTTAGCAGCAAAGCACCAGGTGCAATTAAGAACATCTTGAAATTGAAAGATATTGCTAACAAAATCATTCACTCAACGCTCCATTCATTCAATCTCAAAACATTTAAAGTGAGGTAATGGACATTTTGAGCGCAATGGGCGATTTCCTGTTACCTCCCTTACAAGTCATTCAAAACACGCTCCTCCCACTCATTCAATTTCATTTCGATATAATTCCACAATCATTCACTATATCAATTTCACTATGTTTTTACTGTATGGGTTTTGAAAATTTGATCCATAAACTGTTGTACCATTTGTAATACAAGTTGGCATCATAAAGAGGGCTATTTTTTTTCAAAAATCGCGAGTTTGGAACACTCCTAAATCTGTCCATATGGGCTCATTTTAAAGCCAATCAAAAAGGATATCAGAAGTTAAAAATTGAAAAATAAAATACATCAACACTAACCAATGCTGGGTATTGAACGTAATTTGAAAAGAAAAGTCAAAGGAATGTCATTTTTTGTGAATCTTATTTAAGGAAACACCGCAATCGGCTTATATGGGCTATTATGAGAGCCCAAACAAATTCTAAAATGACCCTAGAGAACACGGACATGTAAGTATTTAAACGCCAACCTACACTTAATACCAAACAGGGCTTAAGAAAACAACTCGAAACAAACAAGGTTTTCTTCCTTAACCTTCTAATATAAAAACACAAAAATTGCTATTTAGGGCTCTGTGAGAGCCCATAAAAGGGTGAAATAAGCTGTAAAAACATGGATTTTTGTAATTTTTATACCCCAATCCACGCTATGGCTTAAGAAATCATCTCGAAACAAACAAGTTTTTTCCCTCAACCTACTAATATAAAAACACCAAAATGCTATTTTGGGCTCTGTGAGAGCCCATAAAAGGGTGAATAAGCGTTTAAAACATGGATTTTTGTATTTTTTTAACTCCAATCCACACTAAATACACAGCCAAACCAAAGAAATCATTTTAGGAGAAAAATACACATCTCATGAGCCCTCTTTTAGGAAAATACCTAATTTGCTCATATGGGCTCCTTTGAGAGCCCATAAAATCGGGGAATGGGCTCGGAAAATTTGTACCCGCATAATTTGCGATTACTTGGCCCCTAAACAATCAATTAAACCCAAAAAATCAATTTCAGCACGAAAATCCTACGAGAGCCCTTTTTCGTACATAAGGAACTGCACTACTCATTGAATTCTTTCAAAATTGATTTTGTAAAGTACTGCGGAAATATGACGTCTTGCCTCAAAATAAAGCTCATGACGGTGGTCATCGTTCAGAAGCATTTTCAGCTAATATTTTTTAGCAAGACCCCTAAAATTTTGCTGATTGGCAGATAATGAAACTAGCTCGTAATATATAATATATTTTTCTTGATTTGTTTGTTATTTGAAGCCTATTCATAATTGACTAGCTTCTACATGTAATTTACTAGATTCGACCCTGAAAATACGAAGAGCCATATTATCATCATGGAATTTATTTTTAATTTAACTCTTTTAAAATGCATTCGGATGATCCGTTTGATTTGTAAAATTTAATTTGTTGTGTTTCTGAATGTAAAGAGTTCAAAAGAGATAAACTTTATGGAATAGACAATGAATCATTATTTAGATGTAATCATTGCTAAAACTTTTCGGAATTTACTTGGAAGGATGAAAATTTGACACCTGTTAAGGTAGTAGACCCGTAATAAATCCGCAACATTTCGGAAATCATGATCTTTCACAATGTTGACCGAGGTTTACTAATGGAAATCAATTGGTCAATTTCAACACTGAAAAAGTTCAATACTTCCTAAGCGTCGCGGAACTATAACGGGTCTACTACCTTAAATTGAAATCATGCCTTTGCCTTTAACGTTTTGTTTTGAAATGACGCCAGCAATTGTAGTAATAGAATTTAATTTTCTTTTCCTGTTAAATATCTGTTCAATAAATTAAAACTAAAATAGGTCGGAAGCACCATCTGGTATACTGAATAATTTTGTTTCTTACTTACTGAGAAAAGATTACTCTTGAGACACTTATTTACACCTTTCCGGGAACTCTAGATGTATGAATATTCATAAATATTTGGATTAGTTTGTTTTCCCACTATTTATGTTTTCTAGGAAAACACAGTCTTATACCGGAATTATTTATTGGTGGCGTCTATATGTGTTTGCTTGAATCGGATTTATCGTCGCTTTAAACAAGTTTTAAGTCATACTGCGGCGACTTGAATACCTAAAATGGCTTTCTGGTATATTTGGCACCAGTAGAACCATTTCATCCTTTCCTTACCTACAGTAGCTAGCCCACTTCACAATTGTTCCTTACAATATCAAATTATAGGACCTATAGAGAGAATTTTTGAATTCATGGAAGTATGAAACTAAAGACCTTATCATATTTATGCATGAATCCGTTTCGCGTGTATATTTTTCTTACTGCCAGGGTGAATTAAACCTTTCTCTAAAAGGCTTTTATTTACATTATGGTTACAATAGGCTACATGAAATCGGACTCATATTTGCGAGATTGGAACATCATATTCCGTTTACTATGTAAAAGTGATTGTTGAGGTGTCTCGACTAACAGTAAGTATCATCGTGAAATTGACAAGGTGAATTATTTTGGAATGATTTAGGGATGAAATTGATTGAGTGTGTGGAGCAAGTTTTTGGTGAATTTAATGGGAGGTAATCCAATAACCAATATTTAATAATTACCTTTCTTTAATGAAATATGCATACAAGTTCTATGGATGGCTTCCTATTTTTTTAAACACCTATTAGACGCCTACAATTTGAATTATGTCAGTAAAATAGCGCTGTTTTTCTATGCAATATCGTTGTTGATTCTATATTATTCAATGGGTTTGAGCGTTTTTGAGCGGTTTAAGTGAGTGTTTGGAATGAATGAATGAATGGAGCGACAAACCTTTATTAATGATTAAATACAGTCCTAGACCTAGGAATTCAATATTTATGAAAGGTCAAGATTTGCTGTCAAATGTTCAACATGATGCTAAAATCAAAGAAAAAGACATACTAACCTTTCTTATTGATTTGATGAAGTCCTATACCTAATGATTAAATATGTGAGAAAGAAGGTCAAAGGACAAGATCAGGGTCAAGGATTTAACATAATGCCAAAATCAAAGACAATCGTCTCCATACATACAGTAACTTATTCTGATAGATGGAGTCTGAAAATTAATATCAATAAAACTAAAATCTGTATATTTGAAAAACGTAAAAGTATTAATAATTTCGAATGGCTCATTAAGGGTGAAAAGCTCGAGCAAGTCGATAATTTCTGTTACCTGGGAGTAAATTTTTACAGGACTGGCAATTTTAACTTTGCCATTAAAAAACTGCATGAACAAGCTATGAAGTCTATGTACGGTCTTTTAGCCATTTTCAAAAGAGTACCAATGGACATTAAGACGAAACTTTCGCTCTTTGACAAAATTGTAGCCCAAGTTATCTTATACGGGTCAGAGGTTTGGGGAATATATGAAAATAAACAAGTAGATTAACTTCATCTTAAATTTTGCAAAATAATTCTTGGTGTACGAAAGAACAGTTGTAATGACGCAGTACTAGGAGAACTAGGAAGATATCCTCTATCATTATTAGCCAGAGAAAGATCATTGAAGTATTGGCTTAAAATTCGTAAAACGCATAATATTAGATTAAAAGAAACCTATTCAGAAAGTCTAAGAAAACTGACTAATTCGCCTACAAGTTGGGTTTATAAAACCAAGTCATGTTTGGACAATCTCGGATTGCATTACATTTGGACAGACACGGAATCAAATATTAACTATTTTCCTACAATCCAATGAAGAATTAGAGATCAATTCATTCAGAAATGGATATCCGATATATCTAATTCATCAAAGTTAAAATATTACAAATTATTCAAGAAGAACTTCGAATTGGAATCTTATTTACTGACTATAACAAATGATAAACAAAGGATAATGCTAACAAAAATAAGGATATCGGACCATAAATTAGCCATTGAAAGGGGAAGGTATTATGAAATAATTCTATCAGAAAGAACATGTAAAATGTGTGAACAAAATCAAATTGAATCAGAATACCATTTTATTCTAACCTGTTCAAAGTTACATGAAATTAGAGCTAAATATCTTATCATCAATTTCCCTAGTTTATCCTCTTTTGTACGACTAATGTCTTCTAAGAAAAAGAAAGTTCAATACAATTTATCTCGCTTCATATTAGAAGCTATGAACTCAAGAGAACAAATTTAGAATAGTGAAGTTTAAAAGTTATATGAAACAAAAAAAAAAAAACCCATATATTTGTGCGTTTAAAATGAATAGAATTTTTTAAGTTTTCTTCTTTAGATAAAAATACTTAGTTGTTTCCATACTATTTGGATAAGTGCTAAACTCTATGTATGTTTTCGCTTGTTGTTGTACCATGTATGTGTATAATATTATTATGTACATGATTATTTGGCCATAGGCACATTAAGTGCCGACATGCCTGGATTAAAGAATTTGAGTTGAGTTGAGTTGAGTTAATAGCATCATGAAATTGACAAGGTGAATAAATTTGGAATTTTGGAAATGAAATTGAATGATTGTGATGAGCGGGTTTTGAGTGAGTACAAAAAGAGGTAATTCAATATCACTAATTTTGTTCATCCGAACAAAATAAGCGATAGATATTAGCCCCATTAATAAATCATGCATAAATGTTCTAAAAAAGCTTCCTATTTCTTTAAGAACCATTCCAAATTTGAAATCGGGTTTTTTTCCTGGATATATTAGTTTTATGTGTGATTTTTATCCCTTTTTTTGTCATTTTGGAGATCTTTTGAATGGTTTGAGTGAGTGTTTTGAAAGAATGAATGAAGCCCTGAGTGAGCTATTTAGAATAGGTTTGAATGAGATGAATGTCAAATTCGTGATGTTATTAACTAAATAATAAGTAATAAAGTTGTATACTAAATAATTCAATATTTTCGAAAGTATTTCAATGCTCAAGATTTGGCTCAAATGTTCAACATGATGCCAGAAACAAAGAAATCATCTACCAACTTAATCATTGACTTAACACAGTCCATGCCCTAATAACAAAATATTCTAAAGTGTTTTCAAAGTAGTTCAAAGGCCAGGGTATAAGTAAAGTGTTAATCATGATGCCAGACCGAGCCAAAGACAATTATCTTCCCACCTTTATTATTGACTTTGTACAGTCCCACATAAAATCGTTCATATGCTTTGTCTAGTATTAAACAGTTAAGAGTTTTTCAATGTCCTCTTTTTTTGTCCCCTTTTGTTGACCTGAAAGCCATTAGTACCAAAGTTCATCGCCCAATCAGAATTTAACAGAGAAATATGAAAGATCATATCCTATGGAACATTTCATTGAAGTTTGGTTGAATTCTGATACGCAGTTTAATAGTAAATGACGATAAAAAGATCCTGAAAATCCATTTTGGTGACTCAAATGACCGTATTCGTAGTCCTATAAGGATTTCAACGAAGAGAACATGTCCTATGATTCAAACTTGTGAATTCCTTAGTTTTTGAAAAAAAATCTGACCCGTGGTCTCATTTCTTAGCATTTTACAATACAGGCCCAACTCGACCGCACATAAAACCCGTGTCTGCAGGCAAATTAACGAGCAAATATGAAAGAGCATGTCACGAGAACTATTTCTGTGAAGTTCGGTTAAATTTTGACCAGTATTTTCCGAAAAGTTTTGTTTTACGCCATGCCGTAAGCTCCGCTGTAACTAGTCCAATGGAGCCATATGTTAAGATCGAATTTCATTTTTACGTTTGATAGGGTTTGCCTTCAATGTTCGTTAAGATTCTGTTGCGCCGATATATAAGGAGCTAGGTCATTATATAATTAAGACTAAATTATCCGAAGTGTTGTTTTTCTTCCCCGTATTAATGTCACTGTTAATTGAAGCTCTATTTGTTACTCTGAGAATTAGTTCTGTAGAGATTGGACTCCCTTTTCTGCCTTTCATCCAGTTAGTATCTTTTTACGCGTATTGAAACAATATCCGTTTACCCCTGGAAGTCTTAAAGTAGTGCGTGTATTATTTTTTATTTATTCCCGTAGGCTAGTCTTTGCTCATTAAAATGGCTTAGTTTTAGGTGGGTGGGATCGGAATCTTTCCCATTTTAAAGTCATCAACCTGACTGCAACCTGACTGCAAGAGGTTACAGATTGACAAACAAATCTAACAACGACTTTAACTAAGCTGACTAACAGATCAATTACGGTGTCTGTGTTTATATATGAGTGCGCAAGTTCCGTAAATTTAGATCAGCCATTAAAAATTCAATCAGGAAGTTGTTTAAAGTACCCCAAAAACTTTTTAAAAAAAATATTATCTGAGCATTTGTATTGATATAAAAGAGTGCAGCCACTCCTAATTGACACTGATTCTATCTAAGAGCCTCACATGACAAAAATGAAAACTACAAGAATTTGGTCTTGGTATTCTTCTTCCATACACATAAGGTGTTTCGGTAAACCTGTGTGCATGAGGCTTACAAGGCGAAGGAAAAAGTTTTGAAATCATTACTGAGGCAAGAATTGGCGTTGAGCATATGCCTAAAGCCAGACAAGACACGTTATGAGTATATTTCTCAATATATCTCTTTTGAAATAACATTTTAAAAGAGTCCTTCAAAAGCATCTTCTGCATTTTGTCATAATAGATTTTGATTGCCAGGAAAACTGCGTTCAAATCAAATCCCAGGTTGCAGTTTATGTATGCATGGCGTGATTTGTAAACATAATGCATAAAACTCGTGAATGGATGTTAATAGGTTAAATAGGCTCTGGAGAGAGTTGATGGCTTTAAACAGATTGTAGCAGCGTTTTGAGAGAAAATAAAATGTTATATATTGGCTTGTGAACTGAGGCATGTTTGATGAAAAAAAAGGCTGAATGCCATAGAAGCTTGTACATTTAGGGTCGCCGTTCTACTTAGATTAGTTGCTCTATGATATTTGGATTGAGCGTTTAATAAGCATGTTTTCCCGTTTTGGTTTGGCTATGTTCCTTCAGTATCATTTACCTATTTACCTATAAGAAAATCTTGTGTAGATTATATTTTGAAATATATTTTTGCTAATTTTGCTGGCTCACAATGAAGTTCCATTATGCATTGGCACAAAACTGGCGAGCCCGATATTTTCAGATTGCGTTGAATTGGAGAATAAGGCTTTTCCGGATGAAGTACGTTTAAAAAGGAAAACGAGTCTATTAAATGAAAAGAAAAAGTGTATCGCTTGATGTTCTTCACGATAACTTATTTGACTACGTCGGAGTATTGTAAATGGGTCCTGCCACGTGAATCAAAAGCCACGGGGAAGAAGGTAAAGGGCTGATAACACCGATAAGAGAAACACGTATACGCATTTACCCATTCTTCTGAGTGTTTCAACCAATTAACAAGACAAAATTTTGATGCAATGCATCAAAGTAGGCCGAAAATTATTTGCTTATCATCAATGAATAATGTATTTTTTTATAAAAATATTTTTTTGCAAACAATACCTATCTAGATTTTAAAGATTTTAACAACAATAATGGCCCTACTTTAGCACGTACACCCGGCTTAAATACACTAAGGAGTACTTTATTTCGACATAGGCACAATGAATTACACATGATGGTAAAGTGATTGCCTTTTTTAGCTTGTCTGTTTTCTAAGAAAACTTGAGGTATGGAGATCATTTAAGCGGCGTTGGTATTGTTGTTGTTTACCTGTTGTTATTGAAGATATCTTCATAAAATTTGGCATGTATTTTCACTATCTCAAGAGCTATCCATACAATCAAGGGGGGGGGGGGCAACTCTGACAAAGGGTTTTTGTAAGAGTCCCCTTTTCCACTCAGCTTTTTGTATTATCCAGCACCTGCAGCCAAGCACAGCCAAGGGTTGCACCCATAGGCGGTGCTCTTGTAAGAATAATATATTCACTCAACCTTCATGCTGATGTATGCGGAGTTATCCGAAGAAATGAGCATAAAGAAAGAAAATACAGACTCAAAATAATAGCACAAACAATTCTGAAATCAGAACACGAGGCAAAGATTCAAGTTATCATTCAATAGCTGTCATTCAAACTAGTACTAAGACTGCACCTATTTGAAGTAAAAGGACCTACTTCGGTTTTTACAAAATAGTTTGGTTAGAAAAAGTGATATGCTCCTTTTGTCGCATTGTTTTAATGCTTGAATAACAGTAACTGGCTTGAAATTATGTTATGCTAAGTGCCAGACAACTGCTACATATCATACTCAGGATTAGATTAATTAAGGTAGAAACATTTATTCTCTAGACCAGAGCTTTGATATAAGTCATCACACACTTTTGTACCAAAAGGATTTCGAGTGTAATTGTGCACAATGAAGTATTGTGGGTTTTTTCCAACCGCAAAAATGCCATTTTTACTATATGTTTAACAAGACCAAAACAGACAGGAGTGTAACCATAGATGTTTCTCCTGTGAGAATCACTTTGATGTAAAAAATAAATTGCAGAAAACAGGGGGAAACAGAGTAAAAACTAGGTCAAACATGTCTGAGTGATCAGTCATTTTAATGAAATGTCCAATATTTGTAAAATCAAGTTCATAACCACAAACCCTGATTTTATTGCTCAATAATTTTCATTACAAAACAGTTTTTGATCCAGGCTGCATTATACGGTTTTCTATGTTTTGAATAAAAACATTTGACTGGTTTTATAATAATGTATCCCTAATCCCCCATGGTCATATTCTGCGGCCTACCAATAAGCCTATTTTCTTCTCAAAAAAGCAGGCATGGGGTCATTGTAATTGATTATGGGACCATCGTAACAAAAAGATTAAAACAAGAGGACCAAGATGGTCCTAGATCGCTCACCTGAGTCTCTATGACCCCTGGGACATCACATTTATTAGATAGGCAGATGTCAAAAAGAAGATAATTGCCTAAGATCAATACCATGGAACGTTTTCAGCAAAGAGCAAGACAGATATGCCTTTTTGCTCTTTGATTCTTTGTAAAAGGGGATGCACCCGGGTGGACCCCAAAAGTGACCCCAGGGTCTTGATATGAACAAACTTGGAAGAGGTCCATAACATGATGCTACATTCTAAATATGAAAGCTGTCTGCCTTCTGGTTTCAGAGAAGAAGATTTTTGAAGGTTTTCCCATTTTCACCCATTGTGCTCAGATGAGCTGAAAGGGATGCGCCCGGGTGGAGCCCAAATATGACCCAAGGGTCTTGATACAAACTTGGTAGGGGCCAACAAGATGATGCTACATACCAAAAATGAAAGCAGTGTGCCCTCTGGTTTCAATTAAAGAAGATTTTAAAAGAATTTCGCTCTTTGATTCTATGTAAAAAGGGTTGCGCCCGGGTGGAGCCCAAATATTATTCTAGGGTCTTGATATAAACAAACTTGGTAGAAGTCCACTACATGATGCTACATACCAAATATGAAAGCTGTCTGCCTTCTGGTTTCATAGAAGAAGATTTTTGAATATTTTCATTTTTTTACCCTTCGTGCTCATAAGAGATAAAGGGATGCACCTGTGTAAAGCCCAAATATGACCCAAGGGTCTTGTTATGAACAATCTTGGTAAAGGTCCACTAGGTGATGCTACACACCAAATATTTAAGCTGTCTGCCATCTGGTTACAGAGAAGAAGATTTTTAAAGATTTTCGCTCTTTGATTCTATGTAAAAAGGGTTGCGCCAGGGCAAAGCCCAAACATGACCCCAGGGTCTTGATATGAACAAACTTGGTAGAGGTCCACTAGATGATGCTACATACCAAATATGAAAGCTGTCTGCCTTCTGGTTTCAGAGAAGAAGATTTTTGAATATTTTCATTTTTTTACCCTTCGAGCTCATAAGAGATAAAGGGATGCACCCATGCAAGCCCAAATATGACCCAAGGGTCTTGTTCTGAACAATCTTGGTGATGCTACACACCAAATATTTAAGCTGTCTGCCATCTGGTTACAGAGAAGAAGATTTTTAAAGATTTTCGCTCTTTGATTCTATGTAAAAAGGGTTGCGCCCAGGCAAATCCCAAACATGACCCCAGGGTCTTGATATGAACAAACTTGGTAGAGGTCCACTAGATGATGCTACATACCAAATATGAAAGCTGTCTGTCCTCTGGTTTCAGAGAAGAAGATTTTTAAAGATTTTCATATTTTCACCCTTTTTGTTAAGGGTAAAGGGAAAGTTAAGGGTGGATTTCATTTATATGAACAACTTTGGTAGAGCTTGACCCAAGGAACATCCCTGCCAAGTTTCATCAAGATTGGCCCACTGGTTTAGGAGGAGAAGATGTTTAAAGAAATTGTGGACGACGCACGACGCACGACGGACGACGCACGACGCACGACGGACGACGCACGACTGACGACGGACATTCTACGATCCCAATAGCTCACCTTGAGCACTTTGTGCTCAGGTGAGCTAAAAAGACAAAACAAACTCGGATATTTGAGATAACAGTAATAGAGAACATAGTTCTTGTCGTCAAGGTTTTCTTATGTTACATAGATAAATAAGATCTGCTTAGCTCATAAATACAGTTCAGAACATCGTGAAACTGACAAACTGAATGATATTGGAATGATTTTGGAATGAAAGTGAATGAACGAGAGGAGTGAGTTTTGATTATTAAAATGGGGGGGGGATAATCCTATATCGCTAATTTTGTCCAAGATGAACAAAATTAGCTATATATTTATTACCGCCCTTTAATGGAATGTGCATATAAGTCTATAAATAGTTTTTTAAGTCTTCACAAACAAATCAGACGCTTACAAAATTCAGTTAAATCAGAGAAATCGTGGAGTTTTTTCTAGCGAGTTTTAATGTAGTTGTTGATCATATTTTTTTTAAATGATTTTGGAGCGTTTTTTAATTATTTGAGTGAGTGTTTGGAAGAATTGACTGGAGCGCTGCGTGAGCGATTTAGAATGATTTTGATCGAAATGAGAGTCAATTTCACGATCTTCTTAACCGAATTTCGAGATTCGCATAAACGGTATAAGAGTTCCAGTGAGGTGTACTTTTAAAACTATATTCTACTTTTTGCATGAAACTTCTTAATATTGTAATATTCAAAGGAAGAAATATTGAAATACAATAGCAAAGGGAGAGTTTCAAATTATCAATTATCAGATTGACTTTTATTTTCATATAACAAATGTGACCCGTCACACGAAAAGGGACCACCTGGGAATTTTGTAAAATGAATATTTTAAAAAGAGATTTGGTCCAGCATAGGTAGACTAGATGTCTCATTTCAAAAATTTTTTCACAGGAAGTTAGATTTATCGTTCTAGATTCAGAAAATTAGCGAAGTGCGAAAAGTTTCGACACAAGTCAGTCTGCGCAGGCCGCGCAGTCTGACCAGGGTCGACACTTTACGCACTACCCAGATGGTCTCTTTCGCGTGACGGGTAACATATTTTTCACAAACAAGATTAAAAGGATATAAACTTAAAGATGACACAGCGAGATTATTTCAAGATGTAACTAGATAATGCCTAATTCATGTTCTTACACGTAACAATACAGAGTGGACGCAGTTTCAAGTATTTCTTTTTAACACATCCCCGACGGCGGCACTCATTATTTCTGACTATTTGTCTCTCACCAATGGGTTGCTAATCGTAGACATATGTGAGATAGTAGCTGGAGGCTAGGAAAGGATGTGATGGTTGTACTGGTGAGAGAAATACCAGGTATCCATTGTTAGGTGCTCCAGCCGCTGCAATGTTAACTGAAAAAAAATTTAAAGCGGCGTTAAAATCCATTCAATCAACCAATCAATAAATCAAATTCATAAACCCCCATGTGCAGCATCAGAAGCGACCTTTGTATTCAGTTAAACGGGCACATGAACCTCCAAAAAGAATGTCCAGTTAGTTCTCGAATTTTCAAAATTCTGTTGACTCTTTTCTCGTGGTAGAAACATATCATCACTATTACCCATTCGGAACATCGTTCGGGGTTTTCCGAAACTGGAAAGTACCTCGGACGTAAGTGTAGTGTTTTTGGGTCATCTTTTAAGTATTTCGGCTTCTGGCGCTACTACGCAATGAAACACGTTTTGTTATCAATTTATAGATATTTAAAGTTATCGTTGATTTTGTTTCACTAAGCGTTTTCTTGATGCTTGTGACGTCATGTTAATCCACGTGCTAAACGGCACGCTTTCAGGAGTGCGCCATTCTTATTCCCGGGGACAACAGTTAGTAACATCGTGAAATTGACATTCACCTAAACAAAGACCATTCTAAATCGCTCAATCAGCGCTTAATTCATTCATTCACTCATTCATTCATTCATTCATTCATTCATTGATTCATTTATTCATTCAAACACTCACTCAAACCATTCAATAACGCTCCAAAATCTCTAAAAATGATGAGATCAGCAACTAAATTCAAAAAGAAAATTGGCAGAAAAACCCACGATTTCACCGACATTACTGGATTTTGTACGCGTATTATGCGTTCGTGAAGACGTAGAAAGCTATTATTAGAAACTGTTAAGGGAGGTAATGAACATCGCTCATTTTGTACAATTTATGCGAAATTGGATCCCTCCCCCTTTTAATTTCATTCATTGACGCACTGAAAGTAATTAATACGGAAACATTGAGGAATAAGGAAAAATTGCTTGGTTCAAGCAATTTCTCCCTTTTTCTCAATATTTTCTTCAATATTTTACAGCCTATTTTCAATTTTAACGCACATTGAATAAGCGTCCACAAATTCTTGCAATCGAATAAGTCTGAAATTGTACTTTTCGTAGTATCTTTGTTAGACATAAAAAATACAAAGTTCGTCATTTAGCCAGGTTTTCTTGGAGATCATTTCTATACGCAACAACGTATACCATTCTTCCAGGTACAAGTTCTAATATGCTTTATAGTGCTACAGTTTGATACGCCTGGTATAAATGCTGTATTAGTTTCAAATTCTAGATGTTATACAGAATCAACACGGGAAATCATCGGTTCTTGCAACAAGCGCATTACATAATCGGTTGAATGCTGGCCAAGAAATATAGGACTCGATAGACAAGCAAATGTTATGACTATTCGTTTTAAAAACAATAAACAGATATTGCAAATCTTAGCTTAGTCTATTAGGGAATCTAAATTAATTTTCAAAGAATGTTTTTCAATGGCAGAAATTGTTTTTATGTAAAACCTCATCATCCTGGCATTTTAATTTTATTTTAAATAAAATATATTAGGAAAGACAGTAGGGTCACTTATGAAACAATGTTGGAAAATTAAAACAAAAACTACACAAAGACTCGATATTTCAAAAATACTGGGGGTATTGCTTAATCGTGTGATGTTGAACTCTTTAAATGTCACTTGTAATCTTTGATTGCTGGGAAAATATAAATCAATAAAGATCAAGCCAATTAGAAAATATTCATTGAAACTGTTACAGTTCTTTTTTTTTCATCCCTCCAAGACAAAGATCTAGACAATACGATGCCTAACATTAAGCATCGGAAACTAATTATTAAAACCTTGAATCGATTTCAACAACTGACACATTGGCCATGTGTTCATTATAGCACGTTGATGTTTGATTAGTATGACTGAATGTAAGAAAAGATAAGATTATAGTGACATGTGTGAGTTAAACATATAAATGCAAAAAAGGATATACATTCTAAATTAGCACATCCGGCCCTATGGGCCTATATGTCACCTTTTTATAACAATAATCTATACGTACTCAAAATAATGTATGTGGCTAAATCGTTTTAATGAAACCATTTTGAGAAAAATCGTAAAAATGACAAACAATCAAAGCAACACGCCGAACTAGACATCCCAACACAAAAAGCGAGTATTGATTATTCAACAATTTCGATCTTCTGTTCAAAACCAGGCGATCGTAAGATGGTGCGTTGTTAATGCCCACAGAGGCCTACACATAGAGACAGGAGGGAAAGCATCCATTTGATCAACAACTAGATACTGTCCTATATCAAACCATGGAAAAAGCATTCTAAATGCAATTAATGTGGAACCATTCTCGAGGGAGGTCTGTCTAAAGCAAGTCAATAGAGTTATGAATTGGTTATGATGAGGATATAGATTCGGTGCGAAGGTTTTGTAACTTTTTTCCTCTGATATCCTGTCCGGGGGTCACGTGGGACAGGCTGAAATAACTTTGCTACCTTCCAGCTTCAAAACATCTAGTCCTTTCAGTGCAGTCTTTCATTCATTGCAATCGCATTCGAAATATCGCTCGGACCTTTCCGTAAACTGAAAAGTACCCCGGACGTAAGTGTAGAAATTTTGATTCATTTTTACAGTGAATTCGGCTTGGCATATTGTAATTTGATAACAAAACGCCTTTCACTGCGTTTTGTTATCAAATTATCATATGCATACAACACATCCATACACGGTCGGAAAGCATTTTGTTTTAATTGAACTCTACAAATTACCCAAAATTACGACACTTAAGTCCGACGGTCCAAGGCACTTTCCAGTTTAAGTTATACGATTTCTTGCCGGGGTATACGACGATTTATTCCCTGCTACGAAAGAATTATGTCACCCGAGCCGTAGGCGAGGATGATATAGTTTTTTTACTGTGAAAAAATCATCATATACCCCGGCTAGAAGCCGTACTACGAATTTATTTTTTCTCTCTTCAAAGTCTGTATATACACCGAATTCTTTAAAACTACTGATATTCCCAAATGCGTCCCAATTGAAAAAGTAAACATGTAGTGACGTTATAGGTAATAGGGACGTAACACTTCTAAACTGAAACTACTAATCGGTTTCATGTTTATCTATTTTCGAAACATTCACAAGAATTGAATTAAACAAGCATTACTTTCATGCAAATACAAACCAATCTCAAGGATTTTGGTAAAAGAATTGTTTGAAAAGGACCGACAAAACGATTGTAGCATAGAAAAAAGACACCAACGATACATTTAAAAAGTCACAAAACTTGCAATATTCAAGGAAATTTTGAAATTTCAGTCGAATACCTCGACTGAGACGGCTCATTTTAGATAATATAGACTATAATAAATTATTGTAGCTACTTATTAAAGTAATCTTGAGTGCCTACAACAAAAGGTGTTTAAATATTTGGAAAGTACGTAAAGTGGCTACCCTTGTCAGTCTTCGACGGCTGCAAAGGCTGACTTTTAACCCTTTGCTGTTTGATCCCTGCTTTTTACATGCCTGAGATTTTATGAATGAGGAAACATTGTGAAAAAAGAAGAAATTGCTTCTGACAAGCAATTTCTTCCTTTTCCATACTATTTTCTACCCTACTGAATGGTTATATTTTAAATCAAATCCACTTTAAAATATGATTTACCAAACCTTTGAATTTGGACAGGTCCAAAATTTTGTAAAACAGGAAAGGGTTAAACTTACCAGATACTCAGTATCTAGAATGATCGTTCTGCGTTCTTGTACAAAAAACCTTTAAAATGTGATCTCCGGTAGATGTCTACTATAGTCGATCTCATTTCAAATATTTATTTTACGAAGTTTACTCATGGTCCCTTTTCGCACTAGGATTAACGTGAGATAATTTGGAGTACATTTTTTCGCCCTTTATCTATAGATATGCAGCATGTTTTTTTCCGATCACGTACAAACCAAGGATTCCTCAAGAACATCAGGACATTTGTCACAATAAACGTCTCACGAACCTCTCACTTCGCAGAAATGACCACCACATGTCATTCCCAGGAGAGAACAACACGAGTCTCGAATTCGTAAACTAATACAATATGGAGAAAGATATATTTATGTGTCTGAATATGCTACAACAAGTTGGCTTCTCACGAAATACAATGATGAAGTGTAGTTTGTTGTTTGGATTAGAATTAGGCTATTATTCGATTTTTTGTGCGTGTATTGTTCGTAAAATCTTATCAAAATATTCAGCTTTTAAAAAATGAAGGTGTAAATTATTATTTCAGCTTGTGTGAGATTCCTATCTTTTTCACATGGGCGCAAAGCAAAGTCTCTAGCCAGTATCCAGCATGTGCGTTCAAGAAAGTCTGTCGAGAGCCTTCACAATACACTTCAAAGGCAAGTAATATATACTTAACGCTAAAAGAAACGTCCACAAATACATGTTCTCTCAATAACCTAACCGTTAATGACTTTATTGCATTTCTTATTTCCAAACCTGTAAAAACCGACTTTTCGAGACCGATCATTTTACTGTTAGGCTCCATGTTCCTTTCCGTAGCAATCCCCCAACTGTCAAATGCTTGTTGAAAAATTATAATGTGCATTGAAAGATACTTGAGCACCTAGCAATAAACTGTTTCAAAATCTTTAAAAAAAATTATTACGTCATATGTTAAGTAAGAACGTTATCAGCCAAAATTGGATCTATGGAGGCAAGTCATCTAAAGTAGTCATTGCGCTATCAAGGAAAATTTCAAACTATTGCATAATAATTGAAGGATCGATTTAAAAAGGTTTACGCTTAGTTTTCCGATTAAATTTCAAAGATTGGCGGAAGTAACCATTTATTGAAGTCTTTGCTAGTTACTCCGAAGACAAGATCAATATTAAGTCGTATTATGGTTTAGATATAGCGGACGACCTTTTAATCATTAGCACACTAACGGTTAACAAATCTGGTTGACATTATGACTCCTGTAAAGGCTCAAAATAGCGTCTTATATTCCATATTTCTAAAAAATGGCGGTTTCAAAGTCCGCTTGATAATTGCCGAGTCAACTGTAACTCGACAATCATCCTTAAGCATCTACTACCAAGTTTTATCCTCCTTCGTGCGGGTTTTCACCATAATCACAGAATGAATGCTTACCCCACCCACTTTCCAGCCATTCAATGTTAGTGTGTTACGAAAGATTTTTCAAACAATAAAGTATTTTGTGGACGTTTCTTTTGGAGTTAAGTATATTTACCACTCTTATTTTTCTTTTGGTCTGCTGTCCAGGCTGCTCAATGTCTGACTCAATCAGAACATCGCTCGGACTTTTCCGCAAATTGGAAAGCACCTCGGACCTAATTGTAGTAAAGATTGGGCATTTTTAAGTAATTCAGCTTCTGCTGGTAATTCGGTTTTTTAATTCGTTTGAAATGAAACATATCTTATTAATTCTTTCCAAATATTTGTGGAGATCATTCTTTATCACATTACCAAAATATAGTACAGTTACTCACATCAAGCAAAAAGAAACTCATCGCGATCAAAACTATTCAAAATCACTCGCAAAACACTCCAATCATTCTTTTCAATCACTCACTTTAATTACTCAAAAACGTTCCGAAATTGTTATGAATAGTTCGGAATCGTTCAAAAAGATATATATTTAAAAAAAAAATAATAATCGAATTATTCAACGATTTTTTTCTGCCGTAGTGGATTTGAAAGCGTTTGTTTGTGAAGACACAAAAATTTGGAACCTCTCGCTTTTTAAGGGAGATAATAAATTATCGCTGATTTCCTCCAACTTGGACGAAATCAGCGATAATCAATTATCTCCCTTTGGATTACAATCGACTCTCGCTCCACACACTTATTCAAAATCATTCCGATATCATTCCAAAATAGCCAAACTTGTCAATTTTAAGATGTTTCTAAATGAATGCCAACTTAAATTATTTCGTTGATTTTGATCTATGCAACACCATCAGCGGGGTGGAAGATAATGGTGACGTCATGTAAACCCTTCTGAGGAATGACGCGTTTGCATGGGTGTGCCCTCCATATTCCCGAGAATTATTCCGTGGAATCGCCGAGGTTTCCCGATTGTGTCTGACCATCTCATACACATGGAATTGTTGAAAATGTCATATGCAGGTTCACTTTACTTGACGTGAAAGTTGTATGAATGTCGATATTAAGATAATCATTTGTTTCAATGTAAGGCTGATTTATATATCATTCAGTGAACAACAAAAACAACGGTTGGACTAGTGGCGGTCTCGATCTCATTCGAAAAACCAACCATTATTCTATTTCTTTAATACAAGAATGAGACAGAATATGAAATGTCAGGATAAATTCTCTTCAAGCGCGTCATTTGGCACGTGTTTGCTATATGTGACGGGAATTAGGACGTCACTTATTTGGATCGGCTAAGATAACATCAGAAAGGGTGAAATCAACGAAAGCGAGGTATAAGGTTTTTATCATTTCACTGGTTAGACGATGAGTTTATCAAATAAAAGTCCACCGTTATTTCTCGATAAACTACCGAAAAGCATTATAGAAAGTCTTATATTTCTTTTAAAAGATATCAAGAAAACAATAGCGGACCGAGAGAATATAGTTGAATTCACATACATTTACTATGCTTTGGTGTATGTTGGGAAAATATCTATAGAAATCTAGCTCGTGGGATTACAACTTTACAAGTGAACATTTTATGAATCGTTTATGATTGGAGTGAAAGAAACTTCAGTATTTCTATTGGCGAGTTCTAGACCACACGCGACATGGGAAATCAAAAGGTTTTATAAAGGCACGGTTGTTGTACCTTGTTGGCTTTGTCCCAGGGCCAGTTGTATAACAGTAAAATTGAAAATTACTTTTACTGACTTGTCATGCTTAACCTTTGTCATGCTGTACATAGATTTTTCGAGCTTTGACAGGAGGTATAGACAGGGAGTAAGCTGCACTAATTTTTCATCCAGAGGTGCGTTCGTTACAACCAAATGAAAAATTCCGCTTAATGAGATTTTTAAGGCGATTTTCGATAATTTGAGTGAAAACATTCGAAGTCTTAATGACTACTCGATTTAAGCTTATGCAAAACCATCTTCGTTTCCTTATTGAAATATCTTAAGATTCTTATTAAGCCTCTTAAAAATCTCGCTCTTCCGAACGCTTTATCTTAAAAATCTTAATAAGAATTTTAAGAATCTCGCTCTAACGAACGCACCTCGGGTCTTTGTCCTTACCACCTGATTTTCCTTTTAAAATTAGAGAAGATTTAGAATACAATTTTATAATAAGTGCATTAATTCTTTAGTACTTTGGTTTTTAAACAAATTAACCAAAGTTTTAATTCAGCATGACCAGTGTAAAGACTGTATTTTGTTAACTCGGAAACACTTTATGTTGTTAAACATAGGCATAGGGTAAATGCTTAACTTTGCAATGTTCTTTCACAATTATTATTTTTTCTTTATTTTGAATTATAGATAGTCTTTTGTGTAAGTATTCATCTGTAAATAGCAAAGCCTGATGTTTATCTCAGCCTGTCAAAATTTTTGAGTGGTCATTTTCCTAAATGAAGGCTAACTTCCAAGATATCATAAATACGGTATTAACACAAAAATAACTTAAAACAAAATACAGTCATAAAGGTTAAATATTGACTAGATTTACTGTAAAAATTATATTATTTCTAGCTTTTACTCAGAATTTTGTAAGCCATTTTATTCAAAGGAGACAAAGAAGACAATTTCTTATGAGAAAAAGGCATAAGAAGATCTCATATAATAGTCCTTTGTGACAATAAAAATGGTAATAATGTATCTTCAAATATACTTTTAATTCGAATTGCCTTCATAATACAAAGACGCAGATGTTGACATTTTTCTAGTTATTATTGGCTGTTTAAGAATGTGATCATTCGCTTGAAATGACTTATTTCCCTATTTATGAAAATAAGAATGGATTTAAATCAAAGTACTGAAAGTGCTGATGATGAACGTTCTTGTTCGCATACAGAGATGGCAGAGATAATTGCAATACTATTCAATAGGCATTATATAGAAATATGTCCAATCGCTAATGCCAAGGTATTCCAACCAATCAAATGTTTCTTGCCACGCAAATTGAAAGCCACCAAAGTATTTTTTCTTTAAAGAAAAAATATAGAATATTTTTCATATAGGGACACAAGCTCTGCTAATAAATGAGGAGATTTTCATTAGAAAATATATATTTCTTCCGTTAAAGGGTTCTCTGAGATAATTCTTGTGAGATTTGGATGACATACATGCATGCTTAGAATAGCCTCGTCGAAAAGGAACACACCAAATAGACTATATGAAATTGACATCCGCTCATAAAAGGCATGATTTGCCTGAAATCAGTATAATATTTTGCATAGTGATGAAAGGTTATCCAGGGATCATTTTTGTTAATAGATTTAAACCATAGACGAAATTAAGTTTTTTTTTTATAAGATAGTTGCATTGCCAACAGTTTTTACCAAATGTGATTTCAACTTAAGATTTTTAATTTAGGCAGCCACTCGGAACTTTCGACGCTCATTTAATAACTTTGCGATTTCAAGCGGTTTATATACATGACATCACTTGGTATGATATAATTATTTGTGAATTATCTTTTGTAAAAATCGTAACGCTCTCGTTGTTCACGGGTGTCACTGTACTGGTAACCGTTTCGTATGCTACTACGTGTGTAGGTAAATCCATTGGCAAGTTCAATAGGTCACGCCCTACAAACACATGTTTCCGGCAAATTACTACAGACACCTGCAATATCAAGGGCTTAGAAGAAACATAGTATGTGTCTATACAGTGTATAGACATATACATTGTTTTTGCCGTATGTCCTCGATATTCTTATGCTGATCATCCATACGCCCGATTAGAAATTTCCTGTTATTTTTGTATTTTAAAAGGGAATTATTATAACCTTTACATGATAAAGAATTTCAGTATCACGTCATTCACAAAATAAAAAGTGATCTTGCGGAAAGAAGTCTTGAAAAATACTTATTTGTGCCTAAATGGGCACAAAGCTTTTAAGAACCTACAGGGTGTTTCTTACGTTGTTACACAAGTGAACGAAAACGTTCATTAAAAAGATGCTCAAGATATCAAAAATCGTAAGGAATTGTGAGAAAAAGATGCTTCTGTTACATTTTTTCTCAGTTATCAGACTTAAAAAAGTACTTTTTTCCTCCAGAAGTAATCATCAAATTTTATCTTGCAAGGAGCTCATGATGCGAGAAAATGGTTAGTATCGATGCTTTCCTATAAGGTTCTGCTTGAATGTGTTCGATCTGCTTCAACTAGTGGAAAAAAAGAACACGCCAAAACTATCGATAAACTGGGTGCATACATATTTTGTTAACTTAAATCGAGATATACATGCGATTGAGATTTCAATCTAGATGAACCTCAAAACGCCTCGAAAACAAATTGTAAAGAAGAGACAATTTCAACCATGGGGCTATGAAAACAAGGATTATTCGAGGAAATAATTAAAACATTTATCTATAACATTTGTCAGTTTTAAATAGATACATCATCTCACACGTGATCTATATTTGCATAATAGGTTAATTTGTGTGTCTGTCTCACGACACTGACAAATTAGCATAGAAGTTCAGACGTTTCAGCTCTCAGTATAAGGCAGCTACACTCAGTATTGTTAAAGCTTTAAGACACACAGGTCTTATACTTTTAAACCAACATACCCGTTTTTTTGTTGTTCGCTAAACATTGATACAGGTAATAACAAGGTGAAATTGACATTTACCTCGATCAAAATCATTCAAAACCGCTCGCTCAGCGTTCCAACCATTCATTTCAAACTCTCGCTCAAATCGATCAAAAACATTCCAAAATCTTTAAAAACATTTCGAAATCGAACAAGACGATCAACATATAGGCTCTGTCAATAGATGTTATATAACACAAGCTGTACTAAACCGATTCTAGAATTGAAAAGTTTGAAAGGGAGCCTTTGCGGGCTTAATAAATTTTCTATTCAAGAGGTTAATATCTACTTGTCTCAAACAATATCAAGTAACAGGTTCCTTTTCTCTTTTTTTCACAATTTAAAACTATTTTGTACAATAAAGACCGTTTTCAAACGCCAAAAAACCCCGAAATACAGTGTGCGCTAGCTGACGTCTTGATGACGTAATTTACATTGTTATCATTAACGTGTGTAAGACAAGGTTGTCTTTGAAGAATGTTCGTTGTATTCGTTTAAATCTGCGAAGTAGGTTAAATTGTTATAAAAAGTGATTCTTAGTTTTATAAATCCATTAATTTCTTATAATCTGATGATATCAAGCAATGAAGCAACCATACTTAACAACTTGATCATACAAAATAGCTACTGTTCTTTGTATGAAATATAAATCAAGCCAATCAAAATACATTAAACCGAATGAGACAACTAGAATTGAATTGTAAAGAGGTTAAAAACATAGTTACGCACATGTAAAGAGCAGATTCTAAGCAACATCAGCTTTCTCCCAGCACACCCACAAACCTTTAAGAAACATTGTTATCAACTGTTATTTAAGATTACAAACAGAAAGAATGTTGAATATATATAGTTTGTTTTATTATTAGATCATTTTATAATTGAGTTAATAATCGTCAAAATATAGCTTCTGTTGTTCGCACAATGAATGATTTGTCGTTCCCTTATGATAAAACAAACGATCATTATATTACTTTTATTTAAAAAAATGGAAGAAATTAAGATATTTTATCTTGACGCGTCATTTCGAAATCAATGATATAATGAATACCACTTATAATCCATGTTTTTGCCCTGGCAGTGTGGAGCCTAAGTAACGGGCAAATGAACTTAAGGTTAATAAGGTTCATAATTACTTACTTATATAGAAAGTCGACACGAATAACTTAAAGCATTAAATCGTAGGTTGGTTACCCAACGATGAAATGTGTTCATTTTCTTTAAGTATGTGAAGTATTTGGGTTTTTTTTTTTATTTGGTACAGTTATTTGCACTCGTCAACGATAATTGCGGGCTTACTTTTAAACGAACCCAAAATATTGAAAAGTGGCCAAATCACGCCACTTCTAAGCCACACCCTGCCAGATGAACAATTACGCAGAATAGATGACTTCTAGTGATAAACATGTACAAAAATAATATGCAGTAAATTGTATTCTTGAGGTGAACTTATTAGTCCATGAGCCAGAATGGGTTTTGTTCCCCCCCCCCCCCCAGGGGGAATTTTATAGACCATATTTTTCTGAAAGCCCATGGTATGTAGAACATTTTGAGACATGTTAGCACTCTGGCGAACGGGGCTTTTGTAAGATACGTTACTTTAAAGTAGCACACCCCATAAAATTTTGAAAATGAATTTTAAAAGAGTACCCAAAAAATTGAAGTCAAAATGACAAAAAGTTGACTTCTTATACATATATTTGTGTTGCTGATTAACTGTAGGGTCCATTTATGGAATTTTTTGAAAAATCTGGTCATCTTCAGAGTCGTGATATTGCAGTAAAATACGTTACCCTTAAATTTCATAGAAAACTATGAATATAGAAATAAATTGTCTATCCCTACCTCACTGGGAATTTTGTTAACAGTGTCTGTTTGATAGCCCATGGTATATAGAACATTTTGAGGCTTGTTAGCACTCTGACAGGTGGGGCTTTAGTGAGATACGTTACCTCAAAGTTAATTACCCATCAAATTTTCAAGACAAGATTTTAGGTTGGTATAGTGAAAAGATGAGTCAAAATGACCAGAAGTGATCTTTAAATACCAAAATTTATGTTGCTTAATGTATGTAGAGCAAATTCATAGCAACACTTTGTAAATAAATCCCCCTTGAAGACATGATATGGAAGTAAAATACGTTACTTTTGAATTTCAAAGAAAGGCACATAGATAGAAATGATTTTTCCATATCTGCCCCATTGGGAAGATTGTTAACAATGCTTTTCTAGAAGCCTATTCAATATTGAACATTTTGAAACTTGTTAGCAGTCTGGCCACTGGGGCAAATGCGAGATACGTTACTTTAAAGAAACCAACCCATAAATTTGTCATATAACAATTTTAGTTGTATGTTTTAATATAGAAATTACCTGTAATTTAGTTAAAGATTAAATGATATTGTGTTTTGTTAATGATATTTGTGATTCTGAAGATATTTGAAGCCAATTTATATTATGACTTGAAAAATATAACCCATACAAGCAATGCATGGGAGTAAAATACGTTACATTTAAATTTCAATTTAATGTATTCAAAAGAAACGTTATATTCATCAATCCTCTACTGAATGTTTTGTTTACTGTGTTTTTCTATAAGCTTCTGGTCTTTGGGAGATTTTTTTTATGCATCTGGCCATCAACCTATTTGCAAAATACGTTACTCTAAAGTAACCAATTTACCGATCAATTATCATAGACTTTTTCATATCTCATCTGATTACAGTTGTTGTAAAATCCCTCATTGTATAAATCAACTATAAACCATAACTGTTTAAAGTATTTTTAGGTATCAATATAAATTTTAATAATTTCAAGAATCATTGTGGTTTTAAAAAGCGTGAAAAATACGTTACCACTTATTAATAGGTATAATTATTATTGAGCCGCTATCATAGTTTGAGTAAATGCACAAAACACAATGTTGAGGCAGCTTCCAAACACAATGTTCAGACAGCTTATGGTTTCTGCTATGTTTGAGACTTTTTTTTCACATTTTTAGAATAAAATACAAGTTATATACGTTAC
The DNA here is from genome assembly GCA_948146395.1 of Fragum whitleyi. Taxonomy (NCBI): domain Eukaryota; kingdom Metazoa; phylum Mollusca; class Bivalvia; order Cardiida; family Cardiidae; genus Fragum; species Fragum whitleyi. The sequence goes on from OX411553.1 coordinate 33,213,051, forward strand.
TTTTGATGATAAGTAACAGTTTTTATTGTGAAAAAATGATAACTTAATAGATGAAAAAAGCTGTTCCTACAATATTTTTAAGCAATATTTCTATCCATTTAGTACAGAAAGGTTAAAATTATTTCTTAGAGTTGATCACGATCGTAGCCCAGTTGGTAGCACATTGAATTTGGTAACGCATTTGACATTTGATATCATAGGTACTAGGTTTCATCAGCCAGTTCAAACGAGTTGATAATCATTCATCTTCGTTGTATGAGCAGCTAGAGGCTTTAAAAGGATGTTGTGATGAATGGAATGATGTGTACGGTAAGTAAAGGGAATTCAGGGTTAGGTGGATAAGCCACCTTGATAAGAATGTTATACTGTTGAAATGGCCTGAAAATTTCTTGAAGCATTCAGCTCTCTATTGTTTCCAATTGAATGCAAAGTACATTGCATGAAATCCTAGTTTTGCCAAGAAACTGCACAATTCAGTTCAATACTGGAAATTTACATGAGTATGACCATATTAAGTTCAAATGAATAGAACATTGCCATATACATTTTGATTTAGCTATCAAAGAAAGTAATATATGTTACATTTAAAAGACCCTTTTTTAGAAAATCCAACATAATTGCTGCTTCCAAAGGACAATTAGATGCACACCAATTGTAATTCTCTTGAACATGATTAGTTCTTACAAAAGTAAATATTTTAGTAAAATAAAGATGCTAAAAAAATGCTTTAGCTTTGAACTAGATACACACTACAAGTACTTTTTATGCAGAAAGAAGTATATCTTAGATAGAATTAGTGCTTCTTTTATATCTAACATTCTGAAACAATAAGAGAATTATGATAAATTACTGAAGCAAAAGGATTTCATCAATATCAAGCCCTCATTCAAATACAACCCAAGACGTGATTCATAAAAATAAGAAAATTGCATGATGGGTCTGTAAGTCACATGCTTATAAGGGCTTTATAGGTGTTTATGTGTATATGGCTGGTGATTTAACATTCTATTTGCATTCCCGTTTGACATTGCTGGATGACTTTCAATATATATGTACATGCAATTTGTGTTAAAGTAGAGAAAAGAATTGAAGAATGCCCATTCTAATCAATATACTCGTGTTTCTTGGGCATAACTCTCATATTTTTCTCATGTGCTCAAGTATAAGACTCTTCTACTAACCATTAAATTTGATTCTTACTACTTGGCCAACATTCCTGATAAACAATTCGAAATACTTGCAGTAAGACCAAAAAATCCATCTTAATCAAAGAGAAACAATGATTTTGATTTAAATGGCTACAGTATTGACACCGAAGTGTATTTAAGTTAATTGCAACTTGTTTCATACAAATGGTAACATACGTTACTAGATTATGACGAACGCTATTCTGTTTCAAAACATTTATAGGCAACTAATAAACCAATGCACGAAATTAGAGATAAATGATATACATGCTTAAGTAACTAAGTAATTTTGAAAAAAAATCAATTGATTAAATTCTTTTAGCGTTCATGCTGCATTGTGTGATTGATAGATATGTAATTGCACTAAACAGATATTTCCCTATGATGAAATTAAACAATAGGTATAGTAAAACACAAAGTACATATCCATATCTATCAAAAAGCCAGTATTTTTATTGAATATTTAAAATATTTGTAATTTCTAATTTAAAATGATCATTAAGATCTGTGATGATCTAGAAGGGTGTACGTATTTCGATTTCAACAATTTAATTTACATGTATAAATGATTTGGCTATTTCAAAATTATGATCTCAAATCTTATTAAATTTTCAAACTCTGTGAGATGGGATACTACAAATGATACTAACTTCAATTTGTGTGATTTACCACTTTATACTAAAAGACAATATTTATAAACTAGCATTTTACAAGAATTTCCTTCTTGGCTGTTCAAAGATATAAAATTGACCCCTCAATCAAGGTCTAAATTTTATAAATTAATACCATTAGTGCTAGGGGATCTTTGATCTTTTGTTGGTCACGCTTTTGCCTTCAGTACCAATGCATTTTCTAAGAAACAAAACTGGGAGCTATAAATTCAAAGAATTGTAACCCTTAATGATAAAAAATAAAACAGTTTTAACGGGTTTTGGTTAAATATTTTGAGGTAACGTATGTTACAACATTCCACCAGAGCCATAAAGCATTTGTTGTTATAGGGATATCAGTTATAAATGATATTCTTGTTTTATTATGCATGATCAGAGTAGTAAATTGCAGCTGCCATTTTCCTTCTTTCTGTTTATGAACGGCATTTGAAATTACATTGTATAAAAGGTTTGAAAGGACATGTGCTCTAATCTTGTCATTTCTACGTATACAACACGTAATATGCAGGCCAAAATAAACTATTTAAATATGAATTCATCATATTTTTTTGTGAATTTTGCCAACAAGTGTTGACTTTGAATATTTTTGGCACCCAAATGCCAATATCTTTATATAGGCGAATATTGAGAAGCAATTTTGTAATTGTAACGTATATTCACGTATTTTCTTGAATCATACAGGATTCTATGGATGTTTTATCACTCATACACAAGATTCGTGTATGAGATAGTACTAAAAATCGCAATCTGCCTAAAGAATTTCACAAAATGGTAGCAAAATGTAGCATTTAATAAGGATCTAGGGTGGGTGATTTAAAAGTAACGTATCTTACAAAAGCCCCACTCGCCAGAGTGCTAACATGTCTTAAAATGTTGCTTATACATGTACCTTTCAGAAAATCATAGTGTACAAAATTCCCCCTGGGGGGGAACAGGGGTCCCAGTAGCCCATAGTCTATATCAATTGATAAACGACAGCACTTAGATTTTCTTGAAAGTATTGAAGAAACTCGTATATTTATGTTTATCATCGGAACAGACTGATCTTTACTTTGTCCATTTACTGTCTTATTAATCATAAGAAATGTTTAAACACTTTTGATAGTTAAAAGATAAGCAATTTTGGTATTTCTGTCCCAGGAAAACTCATTGCTAATCTTAAGAATTCAACCTCGTATCAAATTTTATTTAAATACTTAGGCCCCATGTATTACTTCATGTGTACGTGCATGTGTGCATAGTTCGAAAGTCAAGATTAATAATAAAATAAGGCATTAACATTTGGAATATGCTGTACTTGACAGCGACAGCAAAAGTATGAAACGGTCTTTAAGATGAAAGCATTATCCGCTCAAAAATCATAAAACTGAATCAGCAAGAAACAATTTAATGGTGTTTTGATGGTTATATTCTTGGCTAGTGAAGATAATTTGATTGTTTTCCGACATGACCTTAATGGCACGAGGCATCCCCGAGTGTACAACCAACCGACTGTTTGAGGAAGGCAATAAAATTACTCAATTAACATCGACTAATTTGGTAGAGAGAGTAGGTTGGTCGTTTTTATAGTGCATACGTCAGTGGGAGGCGGATGTTGTGTGTTTAGGGAATTATGCAATGCTTCATTGGACTATATCAGATGAAATTCGAGGTTTGTTTATATTGTTTTATGCTTTTGTATTTTTGTATACTATAAACAATATGCTGACCTAGTCCGTTGACACAGTTCTTGTAGATTTGTTGTCGTGGGAGCCTCGTTATGGTTGAACAGTCTTCAGTTGAAATGGGGAATCTTATTGCACTTGCAAATGAAAGTTAATACATGCATATCTTCTTTAACAGCAACTGTGTGATGATCATGTGCGGACAACTCCAACGATTTCACATTTGAGTTAAGAAGAGAGTCCGACCAGCCCGAGCATCTGCATAGTCTGATCTTGGCCTTCAATTTACTTTTTTCAGATATCTGCTAGCCCAATACTCTAGACTTCCAAATGCATTTAATAGCTGTCCAGACTGATAAAACTATTTTATCACGAACATATGAAATAATTCAATACTGTTGGAAAAACCAAGCACATGCTGTTGGTTTGTATTCATCAATATACGAGGGTTGTTCAAAAATTAACCGGATTTTGCCTAGCAAAATTTTATTTATGAAGCAATCAAACTAAATTTGGTATCATTCGCTGTCGGAATTCAATCCACATATGGTTATGTAAAATTGGTATAGTTATCGAACATAGCGCTCGCGCATCTGTTCTATAAAATGCCATGGTAACGAGTACCCGGCGCAGCAGATAAAATATTCCTTATATTTGGTCTTCGTTTGTAAATATTCTTTCTTTTCTAACTGTTGAAAGACTTGAAATTTAATTGAGTTGCTGTAATATGTATTACAAATGCCTCGTCTTAATTTGAAGTTATTTGACCGTAGAATGTTTCAATAAGGTTCGTTTAAGTGTGGCGGGATAAGTGTTTCGGAACGTTCTAGACGACGTCAACCGAATGCTCGGAAGTTTGATTTTTAATTATTCCATCCGAAATCTACAAAAGTACCGAAGGACATAAATCAAATACTTGTTACGCTGAAAGGGAATGGCCCATTCATCCAAATGCTTTATTTTCATCGGTGAAAAAGCTTCCGTGTCCGTGATATAAGAGGAAGAATGGACAGGGAGAAACTTATCCAAGCAACTATATGGAAGTCTATCGCCAAGTCTCTGGAAAATATATGGCGATTTTCTGAGGGGCACCTTTCTGAGAACTTTGATTTTGCACCATTTGATTTTACCTTTATACAAACCATAATAGCACAGCTTAATTACAGGAACACTGAATTCATGCTTCTTCAATGAATAACGAGCCGTGACAAGATAAATTACACATCAAATGTCTCGATTTTCGACAACGTCGCTAGCGTCATGTACCGTGCGCCGCCACCTAATACCCATATATTTTTGTTTGCGTGTGAAATGGATATACATCGTTCAAATGCTTTAGGTTTTGGCAAGTTTGAGCATATAATGTGTCCTGTTAATATGAGTATACTTTTTTCACATAGCGATAATTTATTTGACAATTTATTGACCTAATCCGGATAAAAATTGAACATCCCTCGTAGCAGTATTCTATTCTGCGTTATTATTCATCTGACAGGGCGTGGCTTGGCCGTGGTGTAATTTGGTGTGATTACTTTTCTTTATTTCGGGATTTTCTCTAGGTTGTCGTGAACGCCTGAAAATAACTGTTACCCTAAACCAAAAGAATAAGTGTTGCTTGGCCGTGGCGTAATTTGGCGTGATTACTTTTCAATATTTTGGGGGTTTCTTTAGGTTGTCGTGATTGCGTGTAAATAACTGTTAACAGGATAAGTGTGCGTAGCAAAAGTGAACACATTATATCGTTGAGTTACAAAACCCTAGTAACTTCAGCTTGTCCAAGCTGAAGTTACGAGGGTTTGGTTACTAATCAACGATTTAAGATTTGTCGGCTATCTATGTACAAAATAAATAAAAGCTGATTTACCGTAACCTTAAGTCCTACGAGTCGAAATTTAGGCTCCGCCCTGCCAGGTCAAAATCATGGTTAAGGCATGCATAGGCGAAAAGATGAAAAAAATCAAGCTGAATAAAAGAAAGTGTACAGTGAAGGAAAAAAACATTCAATAAAAATGAAAAAAAGGATATCAAGGCGATTTGAATATCGTTGAAAATAAACACATCGCCATATTTTAATTATATAGCATATTCTTTTATTGCATTCAAAGGTAAGTTCTGCCATATATCGGATGTCAGCTTTCTGTTTCTCAAACACAATTTTACATTGTATCTTCAAAACTAAACAGAGTCGTTGCTTTTAGATTAAGAACATATCATTACACAGGAAAAGTGTTCAGATTTCTAAGTTGTAAAAAATATTAGTGAAAAATAAATGGGTACTCGTAAATTGTGTCATTGCAAATATATGCATTCTTTAAAAATGGTCATTTCCATAACATATTTGACGCTAATTCCTTTTAGTTAAAAATTTAACTAAACATTCGAGTGTTTAATGTTGGTTTTATTGGTCCAGCACCAAAATGGTAAATATTTACGTCGTGTTAACTTCGTTTGATGAATTAACCGGAAACGGAAGAGAAATCCCATTGGACATCACGTGATAGAATCCGAGAAATGTACATTTTTTTCCTGTGTTCTGTGTTCTTTAATATGCTATGTATCTTTTAATATTAATAATTGGTATTAAAGCATTAAGAAGTTGAACTTGGAAGCATCATTTTCAGAAATGATATAGTTTATCTTTTACTCATATGCCCCCATGTTTTTCTCAATAAAATATAAGAATTCACAATTGGTTTAAACAAAGATTTTTAAATCGTTGAATCGAATCTTTTAGTACACAGTTTCGTATGATATGCAATATTTGTATTAGACCTCTTTTCAATATTCTTTTCAAAAAATATAGATTTTCCATTTTTGTGCTATGGTTGCTCAAAAGGACTGATGCGAAAACTGCTGCCTATCACTTCTACCGAAACGTTTTTGCCAAAACTCATATATGAGCATGTGCGTGACATTTCCAACAATTTGAAATGTTCGTTAATATAAAGTTACCCGATGTCTACAGATACTTTGAGACATTATCTATCTATTAAACGCATTATAAAGATTCTGGTCAGACTGTGCGGATGCACAGGCTGGTCAGAGACTTCGCTTTGCGCATATTTGAAATTGTTGGGAATCTCACGCACAGGCTCATATTTGACCTCCGTCGTAGGGGTCAATCTTGCAATTATGATGTTCTTCTTACAATACCCAAGTGAACTATAGGAGTGCTAAATGTTTAATGAAGTAATGTAGCAATAATTATACGAATTGTTGCGTCAAGTGGTCGGGGCTTTCATAACCGAATCATGGCGCCCCGCCAATATTGATTGTATTAATATGGATCAATATGTGAAGCCCTATATCATAATATACGGCGTCATGAGAAAGTGAACAGATTGACCAGTAATGCAATCTGGATGCAAAAACGTTTGTAACCGTTTAGAAATTATACCCTGCTTTATACGTGAATACACGGACGAAAGCGGGTTATCATTTCTTACAAGGTTCGTGAACGTTTTCGTTTTAAACGCAAGACAGAGGCGACATACACTTGTCCTTTGTTAAACCGTTTGCAAAATGTCATAACACAGGGAAATGCGAGACGACCGAAAAAATTTAGAACATACTATAATTAACAATTCAATACATTCAAAGTGGTATAGCTTTCGACAAATAACTACATATTCACGAGTTTAAAGTAATTGATCAAAGTTCATTTTTTTCTATACGTGTTTAGACAAAATTTATTTTTAATCACTCTACCAAACTTTTGTATCTGTAATATGTTCGCACAGAATAGTTGTCCTTAAAATATTCTTATTTAAATATGAAGAGAGTTTTTGTTGATTTCATTTAACTAAAAACTGACCACACTACATCTGTATTAAAACGCAAAGCGGAGTCATTTATGAATGTGACCAGGTTTATAGATTCATACCTCGATTAAATCAACAAATCTTATCTTCAAATGTTATAATCCAAAAATTAATTAAATTATAAAGAGATGTCAGTCAGGAATAAGATTTCTAACGGGACAACTTTTTTATGGAAGCTTCTAAAACGACTGCACACTAAAAAATGTTTTCATAAGTGAATAAAACTTACTTCACTATACAATACCAGAAAAAAAAGAAGACGCTGGGATGTCAAGGTCGGCCGATAAATGAATTAGGTTTTTTTTTGTTTTTTCTCACCGAAAGATTTAGTCAAATTCGGCGAATGTATCTGAATTTCAACTCGATGGCGAACTTAGTGTAATTTAAACAAAGTACAAAAATATATTTATGGCTCGGCTTTGGTCAGACAATGCACCTCGCACTGGCCGATCAGGCACGACATGTTTCACACTGGGCCGATTTTTTGAGTAAATGAAGGTCATTTCACTTTTTACATATACAATAGTATACCCCCCCCCCCCAAAAAAAAAAGAAAAAAAAAAACAAAAAAACAAAAAAACAAAAAACAAAAAAAAATTCTCATGGATGTCAAGATCGGCCGATAAATAAATTAGTTTCTACATTGAGGACTCGAGTCAATTTCAGCGAATGTATCTGAATTTCAACTCGATGAAAGACGGAAAGGTAATAATAATTATAATAATAAAAATAAAATCTTTATTTAACGAACGTAACTTAGTTAGACATCATCAGACACATAAATCAAACAGCATAATACTTAGCTTATTTACAATAAGGTCTTCTAATAACAAAATAACATGTAATGAATTACACACGTACTCGTCAAACACGCGCGCACGAATAACTCACACTCTTTTTAAATAGCATTGCAAAGCACACACACACACATACGCTCACACTAAATATATAGATCCGGACATACACATTTTAATTACGAAAAATCATTTATAGATATCAGATATTCTTTTAATCTTTTCTTAAAGCATTTGATGTTAGATATTTGTCTTAAGTGTAATGGGAGTATTGTGCTTATGATTATTTATGATAATCTTTGACTTCTCTGCCCAAGAAAGATTTTTTACGCTTTTCCCAATGTGCAGATTATAAATTTAACCTTTAGAATCGAGAATTTAAGAGCAGGTGACTTTGAGAACTCTTAATTACAAACTCTCTAATTACAACTACAATTGATCCAGAATGTCGGCGACAATACGGATATTATTCAAGGTAAAATAACAAAAGATAATACACCATTGTAATCATATTCTTATGCCGGTTGAAACTTGGCCTTTAAAGGAGAGTTGTAAAAAATGAATACATAAAAATGAGATAGGTTCCAGGAGAATCAAAAATGGCATTTAAGAAATGAATGCTTGGAATATGGCATGTAATCACATGGATATATGTAAAATTATAAGATAAAAATCCTTCTACATCTCTTCTTTATTACTTTTTTTTAATCTGATCTTGAATGGCAGATTCCGAATATAAGAAAGCGCCAATTTCTAAAAATATGTGGCGCATTTCGAAAAAATGGACCATCTGGAAATTCCGTTTTACCTGTATTTGAAAAAGAAATATATCCAGTAGATGTCAACTAGAGGTTTCATGTCAGATATTACTTTACTTGTAGCCTGACTAGGATCGGCTCATTGCGCGATGTCTTACTGGAAATCCTTACTTATGTAAGTTTTATTCTTCGTTTGTCGACCTGGCATAGTTTGAACAACTAATTCTTACTACAGTTAGTGACATCGTGAAATTGACATTCATCTCAGTCAAAACCATTCTAAATTGCTCACTGAACAATCCATTTACTCATTCCAAACACTCACTCAAAGCATTCAAAAACGCTCCAAACTCGCTGAAAAACATATAACAACAACTTCGATAAAAATGAAAATAGCTGGGAAAATGGTCGGGATTTCACTGAATTTATTGAAATTGTAAGCGACTGATTAGATCTTGAAGAAAAACGACGCAATTTATAAAACAAATATGCATTTTTTTAAAGGGAGGTAATTAATATCGCTAATTTTGTTCATCCTGAACAAAATTTGCGAAATTGGATTACCTCCCATTAAATTCACTCAAAACTCGCTCCACAAACTCATTCCATTTCATTCCAAAACCATTCTATAATCATTCATCTTGTCAATTTCACGATGTTCTTTACTGTAAAATGAAACACATGTAGTAGATACCTCCGCATTTTCTCTTTGTATCAACAATTTGAAATCCAGTCGTCAGGTTGTAAGTGAAACAAGTAGGACAGGAGAAGAGCTAATAATTGCGTTAAAACTCTATTTAATGTTTCTTCGAAAATACGGAATTTCCATGGGACTTAGAAAATGGATAGCTCCTCACTCGAGAAGCGACAATCCTCTCCTTCAACCTTTTTCGCCTTCAAATCAAATTTTGACTTTTTTCTTTGCTGTTTTTTTTTCTCTCTCTTGAAGATGATACTCTGACATTTATTTTTTTTCTTCTGAAAGACTGGATTCTGAAAAAAAGTCATACGGTTTTGTGAATGCTAGATCACTGCTGTCAATCAAAAAATGATCGACTAATCGTATTTTTCATTCGTACCGAAAGAGCACTTTAAACGCTCGTCGTCCGATCTTCATGCCAAGAAATACCGAGGCCTGTTTTACTAAACATCTTACGATCATTCTTTGCGTAAGTATAAAATTAAAGTTGCTTCTACAATATTATCTAAATATGTCATTCTGCCCTGCATAATCTCAATAGAATCATGTTCTTAAGAGGATTCCAATCATATAATGCAAGGCAGAGTCTATCAATGAATGAAAACAACAGGTATGATTTTTGATTTTGACTAATGATTTTTTTGTTCGTAAGAAGTTAAGTAAAACGGGCCCCTGGTTATTGGCTAGCTCAAAACTACGCCAAACAAGAAGTAACAACATTTTGGTTGTTATTTTTGTATTTGTGACCCATCAACTTTGTGCTTTGCCATCTTTTTACCGCGAACAGTAACGAGTCTAATCACATTGCAAAGTTTGTGCAGTCTGACTACGGTCACTACTACCTTTCTCTGTCTTGTTTTGTATTAATAATGCTCATTTTATTTTCTTATGCAACATCTAAGTTCAATATCATTTCTAAATTTGGGCTACCACAAGCAAATTATCCCCTACAAGTAAAAAAATACCTGCATAGTGATACATTCCTAGGTTACGTCGAAAGACTTTAAACATCTTGAAAATTTTGAGTTCAGTGAAAGAAAATGCTAGGAAACGGTTAAAAGGGCTATCCAGCTTTGCACATGAGTCCATCTGCAAAACGAGGCACTATTTCTTTGAGTCTGTTATTAACTAAATGAATATCGAATGTCACTAGCTGATATGCTAGACGAACCTAAACCTTCCGACGCGTCGGCGATACGTCGCCGACGTCATTCTGTAGAATTGGTGATAAAATCGAAGACTAGACGGTAACTGATCTGCAACTCTGTCGATCCAATGGAGGAATTTTCGCGTCGTGGAGTTTTTATCTTCAATTTGAAACCTGCCGACTGGTCGGCGACATTTTTTATATTTGCGGAAGACATATTTGTATCGACGACTTATCTACGGCGATCAGTCGGGCTACGGTTAAAAATTATAGCTGAAGTCCTTGGCGAATGAGGATACATTTTAGTTAAGAAAGAAAATGAGAAAAGTTAACAAGTACAGGCATTTTGTGAGGAAAGGGGTTTGACACTTGAATTAGGGGTAATTTGGTGTGCTGAATCCAAAAACCAATGTTGGCAAGCTGAGAAATGACGTCTTCATACTCTAATTTGCATATTTTCAAAATGGCCGCCAAAACTACTAGAATCTGTTATATATCTGTTATATTGATGAAATGTTTTATTTGTTTGTCATGATCTGAGCATAGAATCACTTGAAATATATTGTTAGATGATTGTTTGACTAAATTTTATAAATTCACATGCAGTTGAAAAGTTTTATCTCAATTATTACCGTATTTGTTGTAAAAACGGCCCGTTTTTATCTTTAAGTTTTACGTAAATTTCTTCTAATTTCGAAATGCATGTCAAATTCTTTCAGCATTATTTTTTACACTATTTAGTAGCTTTAAAGTAATTAAAAGACAGGAAATTGGAAAATAAACAAAAGTTTTGGAACAAATATATCATAACACATATGATTTCCATGAAACTTCAATATTTGGTACGCCACAGAGCATTTTGTATCTACATGTATATGGAAATAGTTACAACAGAATATGAATTATATTGACAGCAAACCAAAATTAGAAGTATTTTGAAACTTCCGCATTAATGTTTACTAAACACAATTTTCAAATACTAGCTATTTCCCTTATAGGTGTCCACTCTTAGCTCTGTCATACTGTATTTATTCTAATAAAGGGCCTCACTCTTTTGAAAAAGCAACAATTCAAAACATAAAGAAGTTTCTTTCTCTTTATGCTGTGTGACAATGTAACTAGATAAATCAACATGATAAACACACAAATGGATGCACAGTATTATATTATCCCAGTCCTAGGATCCTTTGTTAGATTAAATACGGTATATTAGAATTCTTAAAGCAGTACCCAAAGCCTGTCTACTGTCTGTTTAAACAAGCCACATTCACACCTTTATCACAAGCACAAACCCTTGTACATGGAAGTCTAGCCTGTTTACATTTGAATCTCATTGAACGGCAGCCCTTTTTACAGCTGCACTGAATCATTTCCGCACATGCGCTTGGAATGGCAGGCTTAGTCATGAGAACAGGAAGCAGCTTCTGGTTCTGTTCTCTCCAGCCAGATTCTGTGGCAGATGGTAATACTGGGACAGCTACATTTGACTGCTTCCACACCAGTGACTGGTAATGAGCCCGTTTTATATGATGTTTTAATGCATCACTAGTAGGTGGAAGCATTTCTGGTGTGTTACAGACATGATACATTTCTTTTCTTGCTTCATCTGTAGTGTGGACATTTTGTCCATAGAGTTTGCATATGAATATTTCAGCATCACAAGCTTTATCCTCTGATAACTCATTTTCCCCAAGAGTCTCAAGTAAACTGAAATTGTCTGTAAATACCTTGAAAGTTGATTGCTTAGACTGTCCATAGAAAAAAGATGTGGTGTCACATCCTGTAATGGCATGGAATACGACAAGAGCTCTGTATGATTCCTCTGGAAGGGCTTTATATGCCTCATGAACCGGAATGTACTTTGGATCCTTAGCAGTTCCTGCTGACATCCATGTATCTACCTTTATTCCATTGAAATGGGCAAGTAATAAGATAAGCACGTCTGTGTCCCTTGCTGAAACTAATATATTTACAGCTCCACTTTTGTTTGCACAGTGAATGTCATGTAGCACAATCCTGGTGTCAGCTTCTTCATGTGAAGCGTGTAAGTCGGAAATATCCAGTTCAGCTTTGTTGCATCCAACAGCATCCTCATCTTCAAAACCCCCCGCTACCACCATCACTGTTCCATCAGATGGAGCTTGCCTGATAAGCTCTCCAGACAGGAAATTTGCTAAGTCAGCCTTATTCTCAGACAGGGCCAAGAAATTAGACCACTTTGCTTGAAGAGGCACATCTCTGTTGTCAATTTTGCACCGTACGGGCTGATGCCGCCCCTTCCTCTTTGTCCTTGTTCCTGCTTTTATTGACAATGTTCTATACCTGTCAAACACAACATCAATCCTGGAGCAGTTACGTCCTCTATACAACACAGTACGCACAAAGAAATCTGCATAGTCACCAAATGTTCTTGCATCATTCGGTTTTCCGAGGCTCTGGACAAGAGCCTGTCCATCGAATATAATACTTGATGGGGAAGGCAGTGTTACAGATTCAGGACATTCAGTGTCTTTCAGTAGCACTTCCCCTAAGTTTGCTTTCTTGCCTGATTTTAGACTTCCGTTTAACTCCGCTATTGCGACAGGGACAGGCATTAATTCATGTTGTAGTACTTCTGCTAAGTTCACATCCCTTCCAGCCTCATATGCTGTTAAAAGCCTTTTCATGACATTCCTGTCTACTTTAACAATTGATTTCTCTATAAGCCGTTCTTTCACAAAAGCCTATTCAATGCAAGTTCTGACGGAATGTTAGCACACAAGGAATCTTCAAAAGGTCGCCGGTACAAGGACGCAAAAGCAGAGAAGTTAGTAAGGGATGAAATTGTTAGGCTAAATATATTCTCAGTAGAGGCACAGGAGAATGAGACTCTTCAGAATGTTGCAACTAAAGATCAGGCAAATTTGAAAGTTAGTGATTCACTTCTTAATGCAAAGAATCTAGGTCAAAAGCAGTTGGAATCTTTTGTGAAAGAACGGCTTATAGAGAAATCTGTTAGCTTCAGAGCAACAGTAGCTAAGAATAAGGCCCCAACATTTGCTTCATGGTATACTATAACACAAAAATCGAAAGACAGTGAGAAATCATCAATTGTTAAAGTAGACAGGAATGTCATGAAAAGGCTTCTAACAGCATATGAGGCTGGAAGGGATGTGAACTTAGCAGAAGTACTACAACATGAATTCATGCCTGTCCCTGTCGCTATAGCGGAGTTAAACGGAAGTCTAAAATCAGGCAAGAAAGCAAACTTAGGGGAAGTGCTACTGAAAGACACTGAATGTCCTGAATCTGTAACACTGCGTTCCCCATCAAGTATTATATTCAATGGACAGGCTCTTGTCCAGAGCCTCGGAAAACCGAATGATGCAAGAACATTTGGTGACTATGCAGATTTCTTTGTGCGTACTGTGTTGTATAGAGGACGTAACTGCTCCAGGATTGATGTTGTGTTTGACAGGTATAGAACATTGTCAATAAAAGCAGGAACAAGGACAAAGAGGAAGGGGCGGCATCAGCCCGTACGGTGCAAAATTGACAACAGAGATGTGCCTCTTCAAGCAAAGTGGTCTAATTTCTTGGCCCTGTCTGAGAATAAGGCTGACTTAGCAAATTTCCTGTCTGGAGAGCTTATCAGGCAAGCTCCATCTGATGGAACAGTGATGGTGGTAGCGGGGGGTTTTGAAGATGAGGATGCTGTTGGATGCAACAAAGCTGAACTGGATATTTCCGACTTACACGCTTCACATGAAGAAGCTGACACCAGGATTGTGCTACATGACATTCACTGTGCAAACAAAAGTGGAGCTGTAAATATATTAGTTTCAGCAAGAGACACAGACGTGCTTATCTTATTACTTGCCCATTTCAATGGAATAAAGGTAGATACATGGATGTCAGCAGGAACTGCTAAGGATCCAAAGTACATTCCGGTTCATGAGGCATATAAAGCCCTTCCAGAGGAATCATACAGAGCTCTTGTCCCATTCCATGCAATTACAGGATGTGACACCACATCTTTTTTCTATGGACAGTCTAAGCAATCAGCTTTCAAGGTATTTACAGACAATTTCAGTTTACTTGAGACTCTTGGGGAAAATGAGTTATCAGAGGATAAAGCTTGTGATGCTGAAATATTCATATGCAAACTCTATGGACAAAATGTCCACACTACAGATGAAGCAAGAAAAGAAATGTATCATGTCTGTAACACACCAGAAATGCTTCCACCTACTAGTGATGCATTAAAACATCATATAAAACGGGCTCATTACCAGTCACTGGTGTGGAAGCAGTCAAATGTAGCTGTCCCAGTATTACCATCTGCCACAGAATCTGGCTGGAGAGAACAGAACCAGAAGCTGCTTCCTGTTCTCATGACTAAGCCTGCCATTCCAAGCGCATGTACGGAAATGATTCAGTGCAGCTGTAAAAAGGGCTGTCGTTCAATGAGATTCAAATGTAAACAGGCTAGACTTCCATGTACAAGGGTTTGTGCTTGTGATAAAGGTGTGAATGTGGCTTGTTTAAACAGACAGTAGACAGGCTTTGGGTACTGCTTTAAGAATTCTAATATACCGTATTTAATCTAACAAAGGATCCTAGGACTGGGATAATATAATACTGTGCATCCGTTTGTGTGTTTGTCATGTTGATTTATCTAGTTACATTGTCACACAGCATAAAGAGAAAGAAACTTCTTTATGTTTTGAATTGTTGCTTTTTCAAAAGAGTGAGGCCCTTTATTAGAATAAATACAGTATGACAGAGCTAAGAGTGGACACCTATAAGGGAAATAGCTAGTATTTGAAAATTGTGTTTAGTAAACATTAATACGGAAGTTTCAAAATACTTCTAATTCTGGTTTGCTATCAATATAATTCATATTCTGTTGTAACTATTTCCATATACATGTAGATACAAAATGCTCTGTGGCGTACCAAATATTGAAGTTTCATGGAAATCATATGTGTTATGATATATTTGTTCCAAAACTTTTGTTTATTTTCCAATTTCCTGTCTTTTAATTACTTTAAAGCTACTAAATAGTGTAAAAAATAATGCTGAAAGAATTTGACATGCATTTCGAAATTAGAAGAAATTTACGTAAAACTTAACGATAAAAACGGGCCGTTTTTACAACAAATACGGTAATAATTGAGATAAAACTTTTCAACTGCATGTGAATTTATAAAATTTAATCAAACAATCATCTAACAATATATTTCAAGTGATTCTATGCTCAGATCATGACAAACAAATAAAACATTTCATCAATATAACAGATATATAACAGATTCTAGTAGTTTTGGCGGCCATTTTGAAAATATGCAAATTAGGGTATGAAGACGTCATTTCTCAGTTTGCCAACATTGGTTTTTGGATTCAGCACACCAAATTACCCCTAATTCAAGTGTCAAACCCTTTTCCTCACAAAATGCCTGTACCTTCGTAACGAAGCGACTTTTCCCATTTTCTGTCTTAACTATTTGAGTAGTGCGTAAACTGTCGACAACTACAGACCGCGCAGTCTGATTATGGTCGAAATTATCGCATTAAGTTGATTTTCTGAATCTAGAATGCCCATTCTGCCTTCAAGTAAGATATTTGAGCCTGTGCTTGATATTTCCAACAATTTGAAATGTTCGTGAGATGCAAACGATGAGAAGCATAGACAGGCCACATAATGTAAATGTAAAGTTACCTGATGGTCTACTGATACTTTGAGACTTTTTCTATCTACAAAACGCATAGTGAAGACTCTGGTCAGACTGTGCGGATGCACAGGCTGGTCAGAGTCAATGCTTCGTACAAACCTGCAGAATTTGTTGAAATCTCTCGCAAAGACTCATTTTTGAATTGTTACTTCAAGTTGACTTGTTCATTGAATCAATTTCTTTTCACACAAAGCTTTTATAGAATTAATTTTACTTGGTTCATAGATTGCTCATTTTTGTGAATGCAAGTCGCGTCTTGGTTAAGCCAAAAGCATTAAGGGTCGGTAATTTTCTTTGACTCGTTTACAACAATGTATCGTTAATTGCAGGATTTATAGATATACAGTCGGTCGCGGTCATTCGGAGATTCTGTAACTATTAAAGCATTATCGGATATCGAGAATTTTCCACGATGTCTCTCCGAGACTCCCGCCGATAAAAAACGAGTAAAATACAATGCTATCAGTACTTAATAATTGGGAGACGGAAACTGCGCACAGGTGACGCTCCCAATTGTTGCGTGGGGTTATTTGCTGCTTAAATTCATATAAAATATGATGTAATTTGCCCGGAATCTTTGATAAAGGAGGGACATATTATATTACTCCGCCAAGTAGTTCTTTTGTGAATTCTGATCGCTTTCGCGGAAATTTATTTCATAGACAGAGGCATTCTTTGCGTTTAATTTCTTCTGTCTTCTTTATTTTTAACTTTATCTTATTTATAAATTTGACATCACAAACTTGTTTCTAGATTAAAATGGTACTACTTTTTTATCATCGAGTAATATTACGGGTGTGTGATGTATTCGTGCGCGTCTACCTTGGAACTTAGTTTGCGTACTTCGAGTACGGGATAGTTTTTCAGTTTCCTTATTTTGACGGTTGGATATATATTTTCATAATAGGATTTGGAAAGACATCAGGAATACTTTAAGGGAATAACAGCACGCTGTCTGGATTTTATTGTGAAAAGTTACAAGCATTTCGCGCAAATTTGAATTAGTTTTAACCGGATACATAAGGTTTAAAAAGAAACGGAATATTTTCAAGACAGAACGTTACAAACGTTGCATGGTAAGATATTTCTTTAATCCTTTTTCATATACATTTCTATGCCCATAAACTCCCTTCCTTTTATTTTCATTAAAACCTTTATTTGTATTTCATCTTCAGTTGCGTCGCGATTCGGATTTAATACACACCTTCCCGTGAGGATGTGCACTATTGATGAATTTACATTTACTGAAATTAAGCTTTTCCAAGAACCTACTAAGTTAAAGGAGATCGTTGTTTTAGAAAAATGCCATTCAGTTTGGATTGGAACATAAAATGGGTCGAACAAGATATTAGTCTAGAAGAAAATGCAGACTGCAAATTTCAAACTGCAGGAAATGTAATTTTAAAGAACTTGAGAAAAGTTTTGTGATTACGAGATTATTTTTTTTAAAAAAAGACTGTATGCTCTTCAGTTACTTTTAAAACTTAAATTGCCGAAAAAAGACTTTTTCTCTAAAATTAATTTTTACACTACCATATTCTTGCGCAAGAAAATGGTAGTGTAAAATTAACTTTTGAGAAAAAAGTCTTTTTTTCGGCAATTTAAGTTTTAAAAGTAACTGAAGAGCATACATTCTTTTTTCGACCCATTTTATTTTGCAAAGCTGTCTTTCTTTGGGATACATGTAGACGCGAATAATCAAACGGCGACAAGAACTCGTAATTACAGCTTGAATAAAGCTGCTGTTACGTTTCAGTCACCTATTAACGATTTCAACAAATCAGAGTATGCAGAGTATAATTTTTCAAATCAAAACTATATTCTTGGTTGGGTTATATTTCTATCCCTGACCATCCTTCTTTATTTGTTTCCCATCTTTGATGTGGTCCATTTTTATATGACGGGACAATCATTTAAACAAAAAACCCATTGTCATCCATTATTTTACAGCATTCCATTTTAAATATTGCCTGAATCCCGTTACTTTCAAAATACATTTGTTTCTGTCCTTTTATCAAGTTATTATGACTTTCGTTATCTGATCATTGTATCTCGATTTCCATTTACTGAAAACCTGTCGCATTAATGAATATGACCTTACTCATGTTCCCTCAAATTACTCATAATTTAAAAAAAAGATTGACTTATGAAATATAGTATCTGGGTTATTAGGAAATAACGAGTTGTTCATTAATTAATCCATTAATTCATTAAATAATTCATTAATTAATTCTCATTCATTCATTCATTCATTCATTCATTAAATAATTAATTAATTAATTCTCATTCATTCATTCATTCATTCATTCATTCATTCATTCATTCATTCATTCATTCATCCTTTCTTCCTTTCTTTCTTTCTTTCTTTCTTTCTTTCTTTCTTTCTTTCTTTCTTTCTTTCTTTCTTTCTTTCTTTCTTTATTTCTTTCTCTCTTTCTTTTTTCATTCATTTTTTTCGATCTTACTTCATTCAATTATTCGTTCATTGATTTATTTGTTCGTTCGCTCACTCTCTCTTTCACTTACTCATTAATCTATATATTTGTTCATTCTGTTAGAAACTAGGATTTTTGTGAAGAAAGATAAGAGGTTTTCATTTCATTCATCCGCTCATTTGTTTGTTCGCCAGCTTGCTCATTCATTCATTCATTCATTCATTCATTCATTCATTCATTCATTCATTCATTCATTCATTCATTCATTCACTCTGATTTTTTAGGCCAAATAAAGTGTGTTTATTTCTGTTTGACGGAAGAGGGTCTCAGCATTTCTGAAAAAGATTGTGCATTTATGAAGTCTCAAAAAGCTCTTTGTATGTGCTTCTATTATAGAGAGATTATTGTATGAAATATTTATGATATTTTTCTGGAGATACAAATGATTTTGTACCGATGGAAAACCGTGTCGAATAAACCCTCAATAAAACTGTCATTCAGAGACACCTTCCATAATGGCTTCATCGGTAGGTGATCGAAATATCGAAGCTACAACTTATTTCAGTGTGATTACAATATTTAGCTCACCGTTGATTGGTTACAAATTTACAGCCAAAAATGTATTTTCCTTTGTTCTTCTTTTTTCTTCTTGTTTTGGTAACACAGTTACTTACAGACAGTATATCGATGGCTCAGCGCGAAACAGTTGTAACTCCCTATAAACATATAGGGAGTTACAACTGTTTCGCGCTGAGCCATCGATATGCAAAGAAACAGTAAAATTGGCTCGTGGGCAAACGGACGTAGCTTTTTAAAATTTAAGTGTGCTCAAGATAAGCCAAATCGATGTGTCAGTGCAACACTATTGTAAGTACCTTTAAATATATAGTTACCTACACAATTGTTGCACTGATCCCTCGAACTACCAGGGGCGAATCCAGAAGGGAATCGTGGGTATAAACTAAGCCCTTCTGAGGCCTATTTATTTCACAGTTATATGGGAATCGAAATTTGGTAATTTCAGGAAAATGACCCCCGGATTTTTAATACGGCGTCAACAAAAAGGGTTCCAGGGAAATTCCTGAATTGTAAGGCCCTTAAGGGTTTTCGAAGTCCCTGCTCATGCTCAAATGTAGCCTTTTTTTGGGGGGGGGGAGGGCTGGGGACATTTCAAGGCCACTAACTACGGACAAGTAAATGCCAAGGTAAATCTTCGTACGGTATAAAAAGATCTTAAGAGATGAATTATACCCTATAAAGTTTTTTATCAAAGGATGGAAAGCGTTGTTTTTAAAGAAGAAAGAAGAATGTTGGTTTTCAGAATTTTCTCATTTAAAAGTATCTATTCACTAGTTTGAGAGATCATTTTGATCATTGACATGTAGAAAATAATCCTTTCCTTGTCCACGGACAAGTACAGACATTTTATATTTCAAAATCCCTGCATTAAATGTACATTTTATACATACAGTAAAACTTGTTTTAAGCGACCACAAACGGGACCACAAAAACAGTCAAAAACTTTCTGTTTACAAAAAAGAATCATACTTTTTTTATTGACCACGTATATTTTTTCGAAATTCTTAATAATCCTATGTTGTTAAAACCCAATCATTCTGGTGAGTTTCACCAACAAAGTATTCATTTTCAATAATTTTAAGACCAACAATACCTACTTTTTAAGATATTTTGATTTAAAGAAGGGGATTTTGAAAAACGGTCGCTTGATAAAAATGGTCGCTTAATAGACGTGATCGCTCGAGCAAGCTTGACTGTATCTCTAAATTTTTTCTCCCTTTCCTTTTTGTACAGTTTTTTGTCTTTGTTTTTCTTGTGTACAGGTCGCTACGCAAATGACTGAAGAATTGTTCGGTATGGGATATAGTTCCACAAGTCTAAGTGAGTGATCAAAGTTCAATTTTTTCTATTCACTCTATTGACAAAATTGACATTTGATCACTCACTTGAAATTGTGGATGTATAGAAATATTCTAAAAGCGGGAGAAGAATGATGGAAAGAGTATATAATAATGTACCTAAAAAAGCTATTGTAACTAAAGCTTGTTTAGCTTCAAGTACGCATAAGGCTAACAATATTCATTCTGATGTGGGTCTTATTTTTTTCTATTAGTTTGGTGATTTAATTAGATTCAGGACTATAATTAAGGAAAAATATTACTAAGAGAGGGAAAGACTTAGCAAAGTTTAGTCGTCGTTGAGAAGGAAAAATACGTTTTCTCTTCTGTAGTTTTTACCAGAATAGCGACAAACTCCAATTTATTCCTCAGTACCCTAAATTAATTTAGAAATTAGCCTCAACTAATCGGTTTAAAACCCCAGGTTTAGACCATTTAAGTCCTAACAAATTCAATGAAAGGGAAAATGAGTTATTTCACTGACTTAGAAAAGATAATAAAACTCTAGCAACAAGTTAATTTTTTTTAAGTTAGTCAGGTTTATTAACGACATTCAAACGTTCATTGTTGATTACTTGATACCATTTAATTGTTAGCCGTTACACGTGCACTTGTGTACAAAGTGGGGTATGATTCGCAAACAGTTTGCAACCTTTTGTCTTTCTGAAAGAATAGCTGTTGATTTTAGTTTATTATGGAGAAAACGCTGTTAAACATTTGCTTCATAATAATTAATTACTATGAAGCAAATGTTTAGCAGCATTTTCTCCGTAAAAAGGTGCACTAGTTTACCACATGTTCACATCTTTTCAGTTTTCCTTTAATTGCAATGTTAACATTGTCATTATTACAGCGCATTGTATACAAATTAGATTAACACCAATTTGTGTTGAAATGACATATGTTGCGAATGGCACCACGCTGTTCTATGCGTAAATGAATTTCACGCCCAATTGAAGTAGTGTATTTATAAATAAACTGATTTGTATAAGAAAGAAAAAAACAGTTTCACAAGATGATTGTGTTTTGAAGTCCCTGAAACCTAATGACCCGGGGCCCGTTTTACTAAACGTCTTACGAAAAAAATAATAGTCAAGATCACAAATCGTACCTGGTGTTTACATTCATAGTTAGATTCTGCCTTGCAATATCTCATTGGAATCGTCTTGGGAAGACGAATCCAATGAGATGATGCATGGCAGGATTCCATATGTAGTTACTACTGTATAAGCAACTTTGATTTTTGACTTAAGCAAAAATGATCGTAAGATGTTTAGTAAAACGGAACCCTGTACCAATCATTTAAGAGATGGTGAGAATATAGCTTGAATTCATGATGGTATTGAATTCAGAACCAGTGCATACCTGAGCTTTTCGTGAATAAGTATATTATGTTTTTATTTTAATACCTCTGTAAATACAAAAAAATATTATGTATATATCTCATCAACTTATATGATTAAGTTTAAAGGAAATATTCTGCCATAATGGGAATTATTTCTTATGAAATTTCGAAAGTTAATAATATGACTGTATTCTCAAAATTATTCTAATTGGGGAAAAATCCATTTTTCAGCCAATCACAATGCAAGAATCTTAGTGGACACAACCTTAGTTAGATCGTATGATTTTAGACAGAAAAAAAATGATCTAGCGCCACCATTAACAATATATAATCGATTATTAAATTATTGATAGCCTAATTGGGCAATTATTGGACATTAATTGATTCTTTTCACGAAAATGCCACCCACCTCCCTAACATGTTCAGCGATGTTATCTTTTGCACGGAATTGTAGTTTTCTTAGAAAACGAGTTTCACATAAGTAAAAACTATTTAGTAAATAAAGGAAGAATACATGCCGCCAAAATATACACTTTTTCAAGGATGTCAAAAAAATTCTCTTGAAGATAACTAAGACGGTATTTTCTATACCGACAATCATATGTAATCTTTTAATTTCTTACTGTAGAGTTTTATAAAATTCGGACACAAATAAGATCTTTTTTCTCGTAAAATACTCAACAATAACACTATCGCCTTTGTTCATGGAGGCATCATTTCAAAAGGAGTATTATCTTTCATCAGGATTTCATCATTTGACCTTATAGAATTACCAGTAATTTGAGTTAACTATTGAAATCTATACCATCACCATAATACTTTAATGGCTTAAAATTTCTAATGAAAGAAATGTAATGACTGTGGCTGTTACAGCTAGTTACATTGTGAAATTAATATTCATATCATCCAAAATCATGCAAAAACGCTCACTCGCACACATACCAAACACTGACTCCAACCATTCAAAAATGCTCCAAAATCGTTTAAAAAGATAAGATCTACAACTACATTCAAAATAGATATAGCTAGAACAAAACGCCATTTTACTGACATAGTTGAAATTATCGGCGTCCGATCGGTTCTTGAAGAAATAGGAAGAACTTTTGCATGTCTTCTTAAAGGGGGGGGGGGGGTAGGTAATAAATGTCGCCAATTTTGTTCGTCCTGAGCAAAATTCGCGATATAGGTTTACCTCCATTGAATTTCCTCTGAAAACTCACTCATCATACCCATTCAATTTCATTCAAAAATTACTCCAAAACCATTCACATTGTCAATTACACGATGTTGTGAACTGTTTTCAGTGAGTCTACGTATGGTGTTCTATTTGTGTTAACCATCCACTTTAATACATGATTGCCTGAAAAAAAACGCGTATTTGCAAATCACGTTCAAGCGCATTCAAAGTATATCATTGCTAATTTTAATTCGTTATCGTAAATAATTTGAATAATTTTAAGTATAAAACATATCACGTCCAAAATTCCGTTGTAATCGCCTATTTCGCAAAAAAAGCGATCACGTTCATGATTATGTGTATATATATGGCGTGTTTTTGATTATTATTCTTACACGCCAATTTTATCGAGGTGCATGCGTAATATTGAAAGATATTTCTGAATGCTTCATTCGCTAAAGATTTCTTTGATGCACGCACGACATAAAAAGAACTTATGACGTACACAATTTTTCGGTTGAAGGGCGATGGATTTTGTAGATGGTTTAAGTAAAAATTCATTTACCCCTTCTAAAGGGAAACATTCACACAGAAACGGTAGCTGTGTAGTAACTGTGCGTCGGTTCTGTGACTTTATTTTCGGTACTTAGACAGTATTAGTTCTCCAATTTTGATACATGTATTATATTTTCGAGCTCCTCTGGTGATCATAAAGTCAATATTTTTTAAAGCATCATTAAAACACAAATGTATATGCTATTCCATCAAATGGCAACTGCTTGACGTCGTATTTGTTCATATGGCTTCAAACGCTTCGGTTTGCTAGCGGAAGACAATGAATGAATCACCCTTGCGGCGTCCGAGTCACGTACGAAGTTTTTGTTATATACGTTGAAGAATATCGTGATATTGACGAGATGAATAATTTTTGAATGAATTTAAAATGAAATTGAATGAGTGTGTGGAGCGAATTTTGAATGAAATAAAAGGGGAGGTATTCCAATATCGCTAATTTTGTTCGGGATGAACAAAACTAGCGATATTTATTACCTCCCTTTAAAAGAATTCGTCCATCTTTTTTAACCAATCAGACACTTTAAAATCCACACCAGCCAAGGCAATCTTAGAATACTTTGGTCGATTTGAATTAAACGCTAATCGTCTTGAACGATTCGGAAATGTTGTCTAATGGTCGCGGAGCGTTTTCAATCGATTTGAGTGAGTGTTTGAAATGAATGAATGGAGCTCTGAGTGAGCGATTTAAAATAGTTTTTAATGAGATGGATATCAATTTCACTTACGCAACCCGCCTATTTCACTCTCACTAAAAAAGAAAGAAAAAAAAAAAAACCAGGAAAACAGGAAAATAACATCGAGTAGGAAGAAATTGCTTATTACAAATATTTTTTTTTAAAAAAATTACGACACCCTCTTCACTTATGAAAGATGAAAATTAAGATTCATCTACGGCCAGCTTTTGCCTTCGACGCCATTGAATTAACCCAAGTCTTAATTTTTGTGGTCTGGTAATAGGTAAATAGCATGCAATCTGCAATAAACAATTCTCGTCAAGATTTAAATCATTGGGAATTGACATCATATTCCAGAGTAGTTCATGTTTTGTTAATTTTCAATACCGTTATTGTCCTTAAAGTGGCATCAATTCTAGAAGAGTTCATGATTTGATAATTTCAATGGCGTTATTTGTCACTAAACTGACAGCCGCTAATTCAACAGCCATCCGTCTGTGAAATCCAGAACATCGTAACTACAGCATGATCAAAGCTGTGGTTACGCGGTTTTAGAATTTCACTACCCGTCTCTGATTTGACCCATTAATGTCAACATGCAACATCCCAAGTCGATTTTTTCTCATCAATGTATTCTTTTAGCACGCATTGTTTTTATGCATGTCGATATTTGAATACTTTGAAATGTAATATTAAGATTTTTTTAAATTTTTTAATTCGCAAAATTGATTCACAATTTTCATGAAAATTACAAAGTTTATGAGAATTCATTTATTTTGATTTCGATTTGAAACGACGAAATAACTCTGTGAGAATGGCCTCTAGTAGAAAAAATCGTTTAACTGGCTTTCATCTAAAGGATCATAAGAAACAAAGAGAATAGTTTTTGAATTCATGGTAGCATGAAACTTAGAATAAGATCACACCTATGCATAAATGCGCAAGTGTTATTAGGTTTATAATTGCTTGCATCCATGAGTTTAAAGCTACTTTCATTTCTCAATAGTAGTAGTATAAAAATAATTTCTATCCACGATTGAATCATGTTAAGCCATTAAAAAGGTCTATGGTTCCCCCACTTTTGAAGATCAAAAGTCATGTACAATACGTAGAGTTAAATGTGTAATTTTAAAGATCATAAACAAACTTGAAGACCAATTAATTAAGAAGATACACACTTACACAATGTGTGTAATACACGTATGAATATAAAAGAGAACTAAAACGGTTGAAGTAAAGGTAGAATCTTCTGGCCTTGTAAGCTTTGACGATTCTTTTCGAAATCAGATGATTTTCCATACAAGGTGTACTCGACGCTTCAACATTCACATATTTCGTAAACAGGATCTCGTTTTACTAAACATCTTACAAAAAATTAATTGTAAGTCAATATCACAAATCGTACATTGTGTTTTCGTTCATTGCTAGTTTCTGCTTTGCAATATCCCATCGGAATTGTCTTAAGAAGACAATTCCAATTAAATAATGCACAGCAGAATTCCATATTTAGTTACTACTTTAGAAGCAACTTTATTTTTTTGTCTTACGCAAAAAATGATCGCAAGATGTTTAGTAAAACAGGCCCCAGTTTAATAGACGATTGCTTCGAAAAGGGTTACATGAACAGGAATTCGCAATCTGCAAAAATCCAGGGCAAACATTACGGAGAGGTCTTCATTCGAGTGCAACAAACTCCAGAAAATTAGTTGCAATAAAGGATTTGAGTA
This sequence comes from Fragum whitleyi, assembly GCA_948146395.1. Lineage (NCBI taxonomy): Eukaryota > Metazoa > Mollusca > Bivalvia > Cardiida > Cardiidae > Fragum > Fragum whitleyi. The sequence continues at coordinate 33,239,357 of OX411553.1, forward strand.
AGCCTCTTAACTAAATGATACTGGGGAAACATAAAACCTTTCAAGTACCATTAAACAACACTACAAATGAACAACATAACTAGGAAAACAAATGCCGTGCAACTTAATACTTCTCTTCGAAACGATTTTTTTTCATTTCAATTGTCAGGAGATTTATACAAGAGCTCAGTATATACATGTATGAAATTCTCTAAATTGATTACAATTATTTATTTGAATTACTTTGAGACTATGAATACCATTCCCAGAACCGTCAAATTTGAGATCAGTTACGTCTTTTAAAAGTCTTCGAGAACGCTTGTGCGTTCACACAGACTGATTAAAGTCTCTACCTAGCACTGTGTACTTCGCGCACTGTAGATAGCTTATGGCTAAAACTTTTTTAAGAAAATCGGGCAGCTATATATATCGACGACTCAGTGCAACATTGTTTCAGGTGCGTTGAATTTTCGATACACAATATTTTTGTATCAAGTCTGCGGATGTTCCTGTTCTTTATAAACAAGTTGGATGCCCACTGAAATGTTACAGTTTAAATCATCGTTAGAATGACACTCACTTAGATCAAACCATTCTAAATCACTAACGCAGCTATATTTTCATTCATTCCAAACACTTACTCAAATCATTTAAAGCCACACCAATATCAATCAAAATTCTTATCAGATATATTCAAATCGTCCCCCCCCCCTAAAAAAAATAAGAATAAATAAATAAATAAATAGAAAATGTATAACTGACTTGTTTAATTTTGAAGGGTCTGGTTGGTTCGCGAAGATGTAAACTCTAACTAAAGAACGTTATGTATATGTCTTAGAGGGAGGTAATAAATATCGATACATCTAGAGCGCAAGTAGCCATAATATTACCTCCCTTTAATTTGATTCAAAAGTCGCCCCTCCTACTCATTCAAATACGAAATAATTATAAATTATTCAATTTGTCAAATTCACGATGCCCCTGACTATAATGATTGTCTTTCTTAATGCGTGTAGCTCTTGCGATATTATTTGACATGATTACAGAGGCTAAAAGTCTGAACCTGGATGACCACCGGGATTTTTCATTTTGGTGCTACGCGTTTTTTTCGCATGGAATTGGAATGACATAACATATGATATCATATATTTTCTAATCGTCGATTTGGCCAATTACAATGCTTATTAAAGTCAATATGGAGTTCTCATATTGGTATTTAAACGAAAAATCACAAAGAAATAATATGTACATGCAAATGCAAATTTATTTATACATGTATGACTTCCTGCCCTAAATGTCAAGTTTTGATTCCTATTGAAATCTTAAGAATCTAAAATACAAATGGGTAGATAATATTATTTATCGTAAACTTTACAGTGTCTTGTCATATATAATCATTTTACATAATATAACAAATGACATATATACGAACAGATTACAATAACTTTTCATGAATGTCTTGAAGGATAGGTGAAAAGAGACAAAACAACAGAATATCGCAAAATTAAGTATAATACTTTATTTTGCGATATTATGTTGTTTTGTCTCTTTTTCCCCAGGCCCTTATGGCGTATCCTTTCCGATACGCCTTCAAGAAATTGAACAGGTTGCCGATACACCTTAAGAACGCCGATACACCTAAATTTGATCACCGATACAGCTTAATACTATTGGATACTGTGTCAGTTCTATGCAAAAAAACTCCTTTTAAAAAATTAAGAAAGTATCACTGATACTGTTTTGTATGTGCCAGATCTTCCCTTCTCATCCAACTCATAGCAAATATTTGTTGTACATATAGCTTTGACATAATGTTTAGCTTAAGATCAGCCTGAAAAGATATGCATTCTGATCCTGCTCAATATTGTCCGATTTATACTGAATCATTGTTGAGAAGACCAGAGCCAAACTTGTTGAAATGTCCCAAAAGTTGTCAAATTATGTGAAACAAAATTTACATACAAGGGTTGAAATAGATGATTTCAGGTCCTGGTTTATATCAATTTGGCAGAGAAAAACATTGAGATGGGGAGAGAAAGACATTGTTTCAAGTAATAGACTTCCAATCATTTGTTTGCTTCTGTTGTTTTTCTATTTTTTTTCTTTTCAACGAGCATTTTCATATTTCAATAAAGCATAGAATAGAACATCATCCAGCATTTATTTGGGTATCATGCATGTTTGTATTTTCAAACAATATATTGAATGGTCCACATTCTATCTTACGATATAACATTAGTTTTTCATTTCATCATTTCTTTATAATGATAACGAGCCTCCAAGAAGAAAAAAAAAACATATTCTACGTCCACAAAACATATGGACAACCCGAATAAGATTACACAAGCTAACAAACCCCAAGCCTAAGAGCTTCGATTCGAGGAACCGAATGACATGATTTATTAATATACCGAAAAGGGGCCTGTTTTTTCTTAACATCTTACGGACACTTTTTGCGTAAGTCAAAAATTAAAGTTGCTTCTACAGTAGTAACTAAATATGGAATTCTGCCATGCATCATCTCGTTGGAATCGTCTGCTTAAGACGATTCCTACGAGATATTGCAAGTCAGAATGTAACAATGAATGAAAACACCATGTACGATTTGTGATTTTGACTTACGATTAATTTTGCCGTAAGAACGTTAGTAAAACGGCCCCAAGTCTGTAGATTTTGCTCAACAATCAGAAATCAAATTCAACACAACACAACTCTTGTTGAGCTGACTTGACATTCCAGCTCAATGGCCTGCTGAACAGCTGAACGGACAAGACAACTACTTTTTGAGATGGCTCAACATTTAATCTCAACAGCCAGCTCCACAGCAAAACGGACAAAACAACTACTTGATGCATTGGAAAAATATTTCAGGTTAACATCTAGCTTAACAGTAAAACGGACAAAACAACTACTTGTTGCGCTGGAAAAATATTTCATCTTAATAGCAAGATCAACAGTAAAACGGACAATGCAACTACTTATCGAGCTGGTACATTATTTTAGCTTAAGAGCAGGCTAATACTCAAGAGCATAATCATCAAAATAACATAACAACTTGTTGAGCTTGCTGTTTAACTGGAAGTTTCTGCCGTTTTAAAAAGCAGGCGTGTAGTCAGTTTTCCTGTTTTACATACCTTTTTTGGCAATAAAGTAAATATTGCCATTCGATGCCTAGAACCGAAGCTTATATTCTAATATAAATGAAAGAAAAAATAATAACTGCGTTTGTTAATATATTTAATTCCAATGAGTTTGAATATTATGTAGGATCCTTAAGGTGTAAGCTATAAAGGCAAGTGTGACCGAGTTGTATATATTCGGGTTAAAGTATGCACTTTCAATAAAGAAATTGATGCCACCACCGTATACTGACTTCATTATTACCTAATGCTCGTAAGACCGACAAGAAAAAACAATTCTCCGGGATTCTTCGTAAATTAGCGGAAATGAAAATAATGCCATAAACGTAAATCTCTCGATTGATACGGGAAAATCAAATTTGCCTCGTCTTTTCTTCTCTCACAGTACCCCACACACCATCCATTCTCGTTCTTTTCTCATCAAATTAGAATGGCATCTCGATATTTGTTTTGATTTCCCGGCAATTTCTTTCTCTCTCGAATCTCTAGTATGAGTGTGGACAAATCGTGGCGGTGTCGATATAAACCAAACATGATTTTCCTGATTATTAATTTTGGTGTAGCATATTGCTTTTACGCCCCATCTAAATCGTACAAGTCATTATTCCGCCTTTTTTCAATTTTGATGCATCTAATCAATTGGAGCCTGCTTTAATAAACATCTTACGATCATTGTTTGTTTAAGTCAAAAATTAAAATTTCTTTTAGATTAGTAACTAAATATGATTTTCTTCCATGCATCCTCTCATTGGAATCGTCTTCTAAAGACGATACCGATGAGATATTGCAAGGCAGTCTCTAACAAGGAATGAAAACACGAGGTACGATTTGCGATTTTGACTTACGATTATTTCTATCGTAAGAAGTTTAGTAAAACGGGCCATTGGTCTATAAGCAACATTTGTGTCATTCGCCAATACTGTTGATATTTAATGTAGTTTTTTACATAATGTTATTGGTTGATGACACCCCCGAACTATTATATGGATACACGTGTATCTCAGCAATTTTAAGAGACATTTTCATGTACAATTAGTAACATCAAGAAATTAACAATGTTATTTTTTTAAATCGTTCTAAAGCTCTCACTCTACGATCCATTCATTAACTTACCGAAAGCATTTGGAAACGTCCGAATCATTCGAAAATGCACAGGAATCGTTCAAGTTTTTCAAAAATTGTTGAATTTACCAAATCCTTCATTATTTATTAGCAGGTGATACTTATGAAGCGTCACCGAATCCACACAAAACCTTCAATATAAATCAAGGGGCCAGTACAACACTATTGTAAGTGCCAATATATTTATAGGCACTTACAATAGTGTTGCACTGATCCCTCGAAATGTAATGGGGGTGTTAATAAAATTACGCTAATTGGACGTAATTAGCAATAACTTTTTACCTCTCTAAAATCATTCAAAACACACGCCATCAACATCATTCATCATCCCAAAATAATTCCAATATAAAATTATTTATCATTTGACTCTATTTCTAACAGTACAGTAGGAAAATTTCACGATTATTTCTCTATGTAAATAGTCCTGTATAACGCTAATTCACTTCCGTGGGGTATAAGCCATCCCAAACAAAGGCCTAGATAAAACAGGTACCGATCGCCCAAATTTTTCAGACATTGATCGACCGCTTTTTCATTTGAAATTCAAAGAAAATATCGCATAACCTGGCAATCTGCTCGAAAAGGGTGCTGTGTGAGTCATTTGGTCATAATGGGCGGGGACTTCAAAACAAACCAGACAGTGACGTCATATCTCGTCTCTTAACTTGAAATCGAGCATATGAAATCGCTTATTGAATGAGCTAATATCGGAAGCTGTCCTCAAGCAAAGTATGAGATCTATAATGTAATGCCGATGATATGTACACAAAGAAAATCTTTTAAATGAAGCAGCAGCTTATTTGTCACCTGTCATCCTTCATGAAAGCATGCAAAGATCTGTCTGTAAAAAGAATGATTCTATGGAAAAAACAACAGTTTTAATTTGACACAAAGTGCAATATAATGTTGTCAAAACATTGCAACCTTCAAATCGATGAATGATTTTTCCTGTTATTTTTCACTGTCAACCAACTGGATAAAAATGGAAATTTATCTCAGTCTTAAACAATAGCCACGACATCGAATGTAATGACAATTGGAAGCTAGTTTTCATCTCATTCAGTTTATTGAATGTATATGTTACAGTTAACAGTATCTTGAAATTGACAAGGCGAATGGTTTTAGAATGAAATTGAATAAGTGCGATGAAGTGAATTTTGGGTAAAAATTTAAGGAAGGCAATCCAATATCGCTAATCTTGTTCAGGATGAACAAAATTGTCGTTATTTATTATCCTCCCCCTTTTAATAAAATATGCATACAAGTTCCATTAATAACTTCCTATTTCTTCAAGAACCAAACAGACGCTTTTGATTTCAATTATATCAGTGAAATCGCGATTTTTTCTAGCGATATTTCTTTTAAAAACAGTTGTTTATATTCTCTTTTTTATTGATTTTCGTGCGTTTGAATGAGTGGAGCGCTGATTAAGCGATTTAGTCTGTCTTTGATTGAAATGAATGTCTATTTTACGATGGTAACAGTTGTAAGTTCATAAGAGCCGGTGTGTGATATTTCCAAGCATTTCACATGTGCACAAATGAGACATATACTTATTCTGTAGTTCGATGCATCCTATTCGTATAGTACGTTCATTGTTATAAGTAGATTGCCAAATGGGTGGGGTCTGTTGGGGTCTGATGTGGTGGTTTATTTTAAATAAATGGTTTGATGCAAAAATGCCCTAAGGAAGAAATTGGAAATAATATGGATGATTACATTTAAAGTGCGTCATTTTGTGATAGGTAAAATTGGCCACGATAAGTTTACGTCAAATGTAGTCAAATGAACATTAGCAGGGAATTTTTTGATAATCCAACTTGTTTGGCAGTGGTTAACCAAGTAATAATCTATCGTTATCTCTGGATAATCTACCATAAAGAAGTATTCAAAGAAGGATATAAGACATGACAATGGTGGAGTTTGTAAAGTTTTTTTTTTATTTGATAAAAGATTGAAGAGACGCTGATATATTTCTATAAATTTAGTAGATCGTATGTTATAGCCACATACAATGTACAGACGTTTTCTATTGTAACCCGAGGCGATGTCTCATATTTCAACGACAAAAAGAGATTGAAAGACATATGTTATGCTTTTGTGGATTTCTCCTTTATTAGAACATCTATCCATACGTTGGCCTATCGAAATTTTAAGCTCATGTTGTTCTTTTTTTTTTATTCGCATATGCTTACATGTATTAGTCTTACCCTTAAATGTTCCGTACATGTTCAATGTTTTCAAAAATGTAATTGTCTAAAATTAAACTAAATATGATACGAGTAGAACTACTCTACAGAGGCGAAAAATATCTTGAAGCCATTCGGAGGCTAGGAAAAGATGTACGTATTAGTACAATGGAAGTACAATGGAGTACTGGTGTGAGAAATACCAGGAATCCATTGTTAGGCCCTCCATCCGCCGGGATATAACTGAAAGATTGGTAAAACCATTCAAAGAAAAATAATCGTTTATACTTTTTATACGGGTAGAAATCGGAGAGAAAACATGATAATTGTTCATTAAAAAAGCAATAATTCTTTAATAAGCAGTAATGATTACTAGTTGTATAAATGACCATTACGGCAAGTTTTAAGACCGTCAGAAGATCAAGTTTTATACATTATTTGTGATTGTTGTTGACTGTGAACTAAGCAAGTAACGAGTTACTTATTTGTAACTTTCACATTTGAATCATTATTCTTGTTTCATTGGTCAATATTTCAACGTTATACTCGGAAGGCAAGACCAAAGCACAAAAACAACAAAACCTCATATGCAAACAGGGATTTAGTAGCGTAAAGATAATAAAGGCGGATCCATTTGTATCCCATTTGAGCCATAAAAGGATAAAAAAACGATCAAGAGAAGGATTTCGTCAACAGCTCAAACCCAGAGATGTCGTACGGCGAGCATCTATTATTCATGCAATTATGGACGACGTGAATTTGACGATCGTGCAATTCTCACGTTACTGAATTATTTATAGAGAATATGTCTGTTACATATTATTGCGCAAAACTTTATGTGTCCTTCAAGAATTAATGTGAATGAAATAAATTGTGGATGTTTCCAGTCTGTCACGCCCGCATTTAGACCAGAATAAACTACCTCGTACTAATTAAACTAAACCAATTAGTCTCTTTTCCGGTACTGAATCTAAATAAGGGATAGTTTGTGTTTTCTTCGAATCGTACAGTTAACAACATCGTGATATTGACAAGATGAATAATTATGGAATGATTTAGGAATGAAATTGAATGAAAGTGTGGAGCGACTTTTGAGTGAATTTAATGGGAGATAATCCAGTATTGCAAACTTTGTTCAGGATGAATAAAATTAACAATATTGGTTACCTCCCTTTAATTAAATAGGCATACAAGTTCTATAGATAGCTCCCTATTTCTTCAAGAACCTATCAGGCGCTTACAATTTCAATTAAATAAGTGAAATTCCGACTTTTTCCCAGCTATTTTTATTTTGAACGAAGTTGTTGTTAAATGATTTTCAGTTTGGAGCGTTTTTGAATGGTTTTTAGTGAGTGTCTGGAATGAATGAATGGAGCGCTGAGTGAGCGATTTAGAATGGTTTTGAGTGAGTCAAATGTCAATTACACGATGTAATTAACTGTAATTGTACAAAAATGTTATCCCTAAAATACCAGCCATGCGTTCAGGATGACAAAACAGTGCAAACTGCTTGGAAAATGTACCCTTCATTGTACTTGCATGTGCGGGCAAGGTGGGGTATACTTTGCCCGTTGTGTCATCCTGAACGCTGGGCAGTCCTTGCCACCCAGATGTTCTTAGACTACTTCGAAAAATACTGCCTCACATTTTGAAATTTACAGTTAGTAACATAGTGAAATTGACATTCACCTCAATCAAAACCATTCTAAACCGCTCAGCGCTCCATTTCTTTATTTCAAACACTAATTCAAACCATTCCAACGCTAAAGAAATTATTACTGTTGCTCGCTGTGTCAGGAGGGACGTAGATGGTGGGCCTACGTAAAAAAAGATAATCGTATGCCCGGGCTCCCAGCAAAAAAAAAAAAAAAAAAAATGGATTCTGTGGTACCTCATGCTCTGAATTTAGGTAAGCTTTTAGGTTCAATTAGATATCAGAATATTTTACCATTGCTAATAGATATATTTCACTTGACTTATCTTTTAACCAGAAAAAAAAACGTCAATTAAAAGGTATGGATAAAGATCCATGGAGGGAACTATTAATTAAAGTTCCGTGAATTTTATTAAAAAATGCGAAACGTTTTAAAAATGGTTCCCATCTTTGCGCTTGTACTCATGCGCAAAGCGGAGACCATTTTCAAACATTGCAATAGTTCTTACATCCGGAACACAAGGCTGTTGTTCCACTTGTCGGTCTTGTCCCATCATCAAACAAAACGGTCACGTGACTTGTTTAATTGTTCAAATCGTTCAAATATCGATTAAATATTATAAATCAAATATTAAATTACCCGAACCCATTTTACTGAGCATTTTATATTTGTCATACGCTAATATTTGATAAAAGATTCACCACTCGAAAAAGTCAAAGACCTTTGTTCGTAATAATTGCAGTCTATAAATTTGTCTAGAACTTCAAATGCTCAATATTGCGATTTTAATAAAAGGCATATTGTGAACACTTTTGTGCTACATCTTTGAAAATCGAGAGACAATAAAAATCAAAGTGAACAGACTATTCATAACTTTTATTACTTTTCTAATGCGACCTTTGTGACCCGTCACGCGAAAACGGACCATCTGGGAACCTCGCAAAATATTCCTTTTTTTTTTTTGAAAAAGAGATTGGTTCCCGAACAGGCCAACTAGAGGTCGCATTCTAATATTTTTTACAGGAATGTCGATTGATTATTCTAGAATCAGAAAATAATTAAAGTGCGAAAAGTTTCTACCCGAGTCAGACTTCACACTTTCCATATGGCCCCTTTTCGCATGACGGGTCACATATGCTTCACATCCCTTTGAAATATGTAGTTCACTGAATGCGCCTTTACGTTTTTTGATATTCTCCAAACGGAAAGCGACAATCTGGGTACTGCGTAAAGTTTCGTTCCTCATCAGATTGCGCAGGGCTGGCCGAAGTCGAAGCTGTTCACACTTGGCAGATTATCTGTTTCTAGAAAGACCATTTTACCTTCCCGAATTGAAGTTTTTGAAATGCGACCTCCGATTGTCCTCTATCGGAACCAATTTTTTTCAAATATGTGTCCCGTCACGCAAAACGGGACCATCTGAGTAGTGCGTAAAGTGTCGACCCTAGTCAGACTGCGCTGTTTGTGCAAACTGACTAGGGTCGACACTTTTCGCACTTTGCTTATTTTCTGAATAAAGAATGATCAATCTACCTTCCAATGAAAGAATTTTTGAAATGCGACCTCTGGTTGATCTATGCTGGATCTTATCTCTTTTTTTCAAAAAATCATTTCCCAGAGTTCCCTGGTGTTCCCTTTTTGTGTGACAGGTCACATATCTATTTTACGTAGGACTCTGAGGGACTTTTGTTTGACGAAGTGTCATTTTTTTAGTTGTCAGTTCAATTTTGAATATCTTACATGATTTCAAATCTTACATGTTCAATAAAACCCAGCAATCCTCTACAAAAACATGACTTTTTTTCCAAGAACAGCGCATGGTAAATGAATAAAGGCTTACAATGACGTGTTTAAAATCTTGTTTGAACAAGAGTATCTAAAAGTTTTGTCCACGTTTATTTTGTTTGCATTGAACCCACCAGCATGAATTGATCGGTAAAATATTCCGCTGGGATTCACTCTTCTCCTTAATCCAAAATTTTTGAAGTTTTGTCAATGAGAAGCTTTTTTCGATGCTTTAGTTTTTGAGTTAATGCTTTTTTTTAATTTTTTTTTTTTGGCACTGAAATGACAAACTACTGCTACAGTTAATTACAACGTGAAATTGCCAATCATCTCAATCAAAACCATTTGTAAATCACTCGCTTAGCGCACAGTTCATTTATTCCAAACATTCACTCAAATCGATCAAAATGCTCAAAATGACTAAAGGGTATACAATCAACAGCTACATTCAAAATAAGTATAAATGGGGAAAAATACGCGAATTCACTGACAAAATTGAAATTGTTAGCGTCTGATTGGTTCTTGAAGAAAACGGATGCAATAAACAGAACTGTTATGCATATTTTATTAAAGGGAGGTAATGAATTTCGCTAATTTTGTTCATGATGAACAAAATTAGCGATATTGGATTACCTCCCTTTAATTTCACCCAAAACTCGCTCCACACACTCATTCAATTTCATTCCTGAATCATTCATCTTGTCAATTTTACGATGCTTTTAACTGTTTGACGGAATTAAGTCTGTTGGATAAAAAACTTATTATAGCAACAATGAATATTACCAAGAAACTAAATTTTGTGATAGCTCACCATAGTCAACATAAACATGTTTTTGACTTAAAAGGGGGTACGCGCGATTCTCCTTGGCTGACTGACTTATTGTCTATATAGGTTTATTTTCAAAACTGAGCTCTGACACTGGCGTTGAGTCCATTACCATAGGTATATAGGTAAACCTTCAGATCTAAGACAAGCACTAAGTTTCAATTTGAAAGCTAATTTGTATCTTTTTTTATGTCTGTTTATCTATTTTGAAAGAAAAGCACGGACAATTAACCGTTAAAAGTAGATTTCACGGCTCACCGATCAAAATCTACCTATAGTAACTCGCATGAATAACCAGAAGAATAAATGCTCTCTTTCGAAAGAACCAAAATCGCTTTGAGATGGAACATTAAAGGTTTTGTCATTTCGATAATATCCAAATTTGGGTTCAGTGAAAAAATTATATGTCGTAAACACCTCATAACTACGTTGTGGAAAAAAACAGTGTCGTTTCTGTTGGATTATTGGACGAAGAAAACCGGAATGGTGTAAAAACTAGCAGTTTCAAAATGAAACATTAATAAATTGAAGGACCATATCTTTGTATCACATAAAGAATACATTATTTGCCTCCAATTTAATAAATTTTCTTTTTGCGAAAGCCTGCTCATTGCATGATTAGTAAGATAAGGATCATTCATAATTCAACTTTCAATCCTGAGTAAGAAGTTTCTTACCAGCCAACCTGTACCTTCTGTACAGTCTGACCAGAATCTACTCTTTTTACACTAACATCATGGCCCCATTTCGCATGATGGATCACACAGTATGACCTCTAATATTCCAATGGGATTTTAAAAACATCGATTGAGGGTATTGAGCGAACTATCTGACAGAACTGGCCTTTATGAACTCCTTTTCAATATAAAGAAACAATCGAAATCTGTGGACTAAATTGTTGTGGTTTTTGTTAGATTCCTATGCTGAATAAATATTTGATTAAAATATAGGAGTTTAAAATCACGTGGTATGTACGATCCTTAGTTCTTGGCATTCGGAACATCACTCGGCCATTTTCGAAAACTGCAACATACCTCGGATGTATGTAAGGCGGATGGGTATGTAACAAAATCGTGCATTTTGTTAGGCGGAAACAGTGTAAGAAAAACTAGCACTGTAGATTTATATATTTTACAGTAAATAACGGCTGAAAAATCTTAATTTTTGAGAGTGACGAATCATTCCCAAAAATTAAGATTTTTTCAGCCATTATTTAAGATACTTAAGATACGATGGTTTCACGTCAGTGACTGAAACGAGTAGCGTTGGCGACGTCGAATATTTTCACTCACAGTTTCGAGGGCTAACGCCATTTTAACTAACGTCATCGAGTTTTTCCAATGTTTTCCCGTAATTTTTAAAAAAAGTCCGTCTATGTTCATCCGAGGTTGATCGTGAAATTGGCCGAATGTTGTTCCGAATGAGTTCTTGGGTCACATTACATGAACTTGATAATCGTCCCTAGAACCAATATTTCATGTTTTTAAAAATCCTGCTATTGCCTTAGCAGCTTACCTATATTCAGGATAACAAAAAGGTGCAAACTTCTTGCAAATTATACCCGCTTTGCGCGTGTACTTTCGTACAAAGCGGGGTATGAATTGTTAACAGTCTGCGCCATTTTGTCATCTTGAACGCAGAACTGACGTCATACGACAGAAAGAGTGTCGTAAGTCTTTAATGAAATGGCAATTTGTTCAAATCTGTAAATTTGGTTATTTGTAATGGAATGTATGTCTATCTTTAAGTTTTTATCCCGGTTTTGTGTCCGTCATGCGTCCATCTGGGCGTCTGGCCGTTAGTATTTTTGTTTTCAAATAAACTCCTCCCCCCCCCCCCCAAAAAAAAAAAAAAAAAAAAAAAAACCCTTGTCGGGAACTAACAAATTAATCAAATTCAAATTTCACAGAAATTATCCTGATCTTTTGATCTTTTATTAATTCCTTCAAGGAATATTAATATAATAAAAAGCCATCGTTGTATGGGCGTGACTCATTTTAATAAATATTGTAAAACGTGACCAAAACTTGATCCGACGAAAAAAAATAGCTTAAATGAGCCGAGTTAATTTCAATATTTATTATATTTAGTGAAAGTTTCTATAACATTTTTAAAAGAAAGAAGAATATAAAGTTCAACCAATTTTTGACTAAACGACCTTTGTTGTACTAGGACGTCAAAATACTAAAATCTTGCTAAAATATGAAGTCGTATTTGTAAGTACTTCTTGCCAGACTCTAAACCGCGAAAATTAATCTACGCTAAGTTTACCCGAATTACAGTATTTGGCGATAAGAATGTCTATTTCATATATCTAACAAGTTGCCAAGAAGGACAGATGGTCCGCCAATTAATTATCTTTGACTGTCACATGACTATCGGAAAGTCCACCTTGCACGCGACTTCTTGACAATAAAGGCGCGAAGTGTGACTAGTGCCCGCTAGATTTGTCTTCCCTTATGGCGCAATATTTTGATCAATAAGGAATAAATATGGAATTGAGTAACGCCATACATAACGCCTTGTCATTTTAATTGATTTATCGTAATGTATTGATACACCCAACCGAATCGAAGAAATATATCTCGAGTATTGAGGTTCAAGTGAACGTGAGTGATCAAATGTCAATTTTCATCTAAACCTGTATCACAGGCAACTGTTTCATAATCTGACTGCCATATATATCGCATGAGTCCTGAATAATAATACGGGTATTTTATTTAATAACTTTACAAATATCCGTGTGAAAACATCCGATATGATATTTTTTTATGATATCACATGGATACTTTTGGAACAATGACATAATGCGGTTATTTTTAGAAACTTGTATTTCTGTTAGAAACATCGACGAAAACAAGGCAAATAGAGGCTATAATTTAAATATAATCCGAACTTTATGTATAGAAAATATATTTAATATGGTTGAGGGAATTGATAATTGTCTCGACAAAGCCTCGACAATCATCAATTAACCAAACCTCGTTTGATATTTTTTTCATTCAAAAACACTAAGTACGTATTATATGAGAGAAAAAAGACTTGTAACAAATGCATATGACCTGTTTGGTGAAAACTGACATTCATTCATTCATTCATTCATTCATTCATTCATTCATTCATTCATTCATTCATTCATTCATTCATTCATTCATTCATTCATTCATTCATTCATTCATTCATTCATTTATTCAATTTATTTACGATATACTAATGTCGCCAAATATCGCCATGAAGTTGGTGTTAATTTGTCGCGTAGAGGATTTTTGACGTAATGGAATTTTTCAAACATTACCAGCGTAAAAGGAGAGACATTTATGGAATTGCAAAATGCAGCGAGTGAGACAAAATACTCATTAATTCGTCACCAGTTCATAATAATCTATTTAAGTTAATGAGATTTTGATTACTCGTTATATGTGTTATGGCCTTGATATGGTTATATCGGAGTTATGATTCTAGTTTGTTTACAATGCTATGTCACGAAATGCTCATGGAACTCAAAGTTGCAGATTACTCGTACGATCACACAGTTAACAACATCGTGAAATTGACGAGATGAATGTTTTCGAATGAGTTCGGATTGAATTTGAATGAGTTAGTGGAGTGAATTTTGAGTGAAATTGGGGGGAGGTAATCTTATACCGCTAATTTTGTTCATTCTGAACAAAATAAGCGATTTTTAATTACCCCCTTTTGTAAAATATGCAAACAAGTTCTATAAATAGCTGCCTATTTTTTCAAGAACCAATCAGACTCCTAAATTTCAATTGTGTCAGTAAAATCGCGATTTTTTTTCTATTTATATTTATTTTGAATGTTGTTGTTTATTGTACCCTTGAAGCCATTTTGAAGCGTTTTTGATTGATTTGACTGAGTGCTGTGAATGATTGAACGGAGCGCTGAGTGAGTGATTTAGAATGGCTTTGATTGATATGATTGTCAATTCCACGATGTAATTAATTGTAGGTTCAAATTTAAACCCAATTCTTGTAATTGCCTTAGTTTGACGGTATGTTTTTTTTTTTTTGTGAGCTAACAAAATGAGGTTTTCCATGTTTTTCCAAATAAACGGTCTTCATAATTTAGGCACGCACGCTCTGCCTATCGGGATTGAAGCTCAAACCTGAAGACCGTGAATATCTATTCTGTAAAACTAAAAAGAACCAAAATAGACGAAAAAGACATCAGCCAAAACGAAATAATCCACAATTCTAAGGACTTGCCCTTGGCGAGAGCGTAGTACACCCTCGATTAATCATGGGGCGTCAAAACAAATTGACCAGAGTTAATTGGTCGAAAAGACAATCAGATCTTTTGTAGACGGGACACTTATACTCGGTCTACCAGTCTACGATAAAACGAAAAGGGACCATCTGGGAACTCTGTTAAATATATATTTGAAAAAGAGATTGGGTCCAGCATAGATCAATCAGAGGGCGCATTTGGTGCGTAAAGTTTCAAACCTAGTCAGTCTGCGCAATCCGCGCAGTCTGACTAGGGTTGACATTTTACGCACTACCAAGATGGTCCCTTTTCGCGTGACTTGGTGTGTGAAAGGGGAAATAATACACTCATATTAGCCTCGCTATAAAATGAATATTTGGATAGGTACATTACATTTTTTGCGTAAGAATACAAAAACGTTTGAACTGTTCAGAAATAGTGTCCTCTTTTTGAACGTGTGTCCACATGCAAAACGGACTAGTAGTTCTTTTACGTTTTGCGATTGTCTTCATATTTGAAGCAGGGCTGGTTTGTCGATATTCCACCCAATATTTCTGATACCTGGGCGAAGTTATTGTACATGTAAGTATTCAGCGTTATTATTCGCCTGGTAGGGCGTGGCTTAGCCGTGACGAACTTTGGCGCCATACTTTTAATCCTTGTAACTTAAGCTTGTCCAAGCCGAAGTTCAGAGGGTTTGGTAACCCAAGTACGATTTAACATTTCATATTATACATTTCGATCATCAATAACAGTGAGTAATATAAATAAGAACTGATTTACTTTAACCTTAAATGCAACACTTACTCAGGCTTCGCTCTGCCAGGTCAAACTCATGGATTATACGCAGTAATCTATTTCGTTTGTCGTATTCCCGAGAAAACATCGTCTTTTTCATGAAGTCACGTGATCACTTGATGCATTATGTTGCTGTTTTCAGACGTTAAATTATCGCCTTGTGCCCATATGGGATGGTCATACTTGTTAAAGTTTCATTGTAGTTTTACAACTGTACTTTAATTTGTTTTATGTGTCGTCTTGTTTTTATGCCAGATTAGCCTACATCTGTAAATATGTGTTTCGTATATTCATACGCCCAATTCGAAGTTAAATCGATATATTTAATTTATTTATACCAAAAAAAGGAATAAGTCATTTTTCAAAAGACCTATGAGTTTTTAATCAAATTTTGAGAGAAAAAAAAAGAACAAAAAAACCCACAAAACTAAAAATGAGCCAGGTTGCATAAGTGATCAAAGATCACTGTACATTGTATCTGGTCAAAATTGGAATGTGACGACTCTCTAAAAACAACCTGATCTATATGCTGTAATTTTTAAATGGCAAGAAAACAAAAATACTTCAATATGGAATACGGGTATACTTGTGTTGTGGCATTTGCTGATTTTTTTATTCCACTTGCAGAAGATCAAATTCGAGAAAATTTAGCATGCGGTTGCAATATTTAACTAGAGACCACAAGTGATCCCGTGTGGTTTCTCCATTATACTTATCTACTCTGTTTAAACGAGATGATATCATTAAGTAGTTACAAATGTCATTCTTGCACGCACGAACTATTTACTGCAGAAATGGTTCGAAGTTTTGCCGATTCACTCGATTTTAAAAGAATTCAGCCTTCATCATCGTAACGTGATCCACAAAAATAATTCATTTAAACCCAGCGATTTCATTGGACCAAAAAGCGCACCTGAATAACAGCTCGGTAAAACTCGGCCCTTTTCGTAGAATTGCGCTTTATGGCAAAACTTCGAACGATTTAAGCTGCATTCTTGGTGTAAACGTTAACAGACGGAGGTTGGTGAAAGATAATTATCTATTTTATGAGATCGATAAATATTTTGCCCGGTATTTGGTACCAAAAAGTATATTTAGTCTTACAAGCGCCCTGGACGAACCCGTTGTGGACTAAGCAATTTCGACCCAAATTTCGCGAAACCGGTTTCTCTACCGAGAATTCCCAAACACTTTGTTGAAAAACATCTTTGTTTTTCGCTAGATAAATATGTAAGGAGTTAGTCAAGAAGATCTCGTGTAATTATCTTTAGAATTAACGAATTAAAGTGTGTTTTTATGGGGACGGGAAGATTTTTCTGAATTTGTCAGTTGCATCCCTTTTTATTATATATACACGTAAGGCATAAAATCGCTTAAAAAGCCCTGTGGTTTAAATCGCATCACGTAGGGAAATCCATTGCACTTTGCTGATACGCAAAATAACTTATCAAAAATGATTTTTAAGTACCTTTACGAATATCAAAATTGTCGTTTATTTGTGTACCATTTGTTTAACTTTATGCCATTTAACTTCGATAGCGAGAAAGAAAATACACGATCGAAAAATAGATTGTGTAATCTGTATACGCGTAGAAAGTAGACTCGAAACTTTGATATTTAGCCGAGTATTTTAAAAGTTTCTTAGATCTAGAGGATTGTAATTGTAAGGGCCAAGTGTCTTTTTCACTGCGTTTATTGGAGTATAAATTCAATTGCCTAAGCACATGGCTTAAACATAACACCCTACGGGCGTTAATTGCCATGTGCAAAGGCAATTGCACTTTATACTCCAATAAACGCAGTAAAAAAGGAATTCATCCCTATAATACTAAGTAAGCGACAATAAATAACTAAAATACACACTCAGCAACTGTGCACCCCACTTAGGCGAATCACACGCACACTTGTTTGAGACATATAACGTGTGTCACAATATTCTTTGTTAAATGTTGGATTTTGGGCTACAGTTAATAACATTCTGAAGTTTTGTTCATCCTGAACAAAATTAGTGATATCGGATTACCTCAAATTTAATTCACTCAAACCTCGCTCCACACACTCATTCAATCTCATTTCAAAGTCATTCAGGATGAACAAAATTAGCATTAGCGATATTTATTACCTCCCTTTTATAAAATATGCAAACAAGTTCTATAAATAGCTTCCTAATTCTTCAAGAGCCAATTACACGCTTAAAATTTCAATTGTGTCAATAAAATCGCGATTTATTTATTTAGAATATAGTTGTAATTGTATCTTTTAAGTCATTTTGGAGCTTTTTTGATCGATTTGAGTGAGTGTTAGGAATGAACGGAGCGCCGAGTGAGTGATTTTGATTGAGATGAATGTCATTTTCACGATGTAACTTACTGTAAGCTGTCTTATCGCAAGGTCGTCTGTGGACCGTACAGGAAAGAGCAATCCACAAAGGATCTTCAGATCATAGTCTTTGCTCATTTTAGTCATGTCATATGACATATTGAAAATCAGTTGGCAGAAAATAGTGTAAAAACAGCTTAAACAAAACTGTGTTCGGCACATTGACATGGATTTTGGCATAAACAATTCCGCATTGTTATTCAAACCATCGATTGTCTATAACGTAGTAAATATAATACTGATGACCATATTGTCACCTTACCAGGACAAAAAGACCTCATTAAATAATTGATTCATTAATGGTCTTAACCTGATTGTGGCTATTGATATCGTTAAATGGAATCAGAACTTGGCTAAAGAGATTTTCACAAATAAATTAAGCTTACAAGGTTTATCTAGAGTCTATTAACGATACTTTTGATATTCTAATCAACTGTTTTAGAATACAAAATAGATGCATGATTTAAATTTTATTCGTTGAGCTATTAATAAAATAAAAAAATACCAATCAGAATACCAAATTTTTTATACAACCTTTGTAACCAAATTATAACTTCATTATTCTTATTTGTATTTTGAGTTTCAATTTCCCAATGATCTTTTCAATCAGCAATTAATGATATTTAGTAGACACTGGACTTTAAAATTCCGGATCATGGGTTCGAGACCAGCAGTGTCTTAACCAGCATACTATATGGCTTTCAGATGACTTGTTAAACAGTTGCTTCTTTTTTACGTAGCTCTACAGCTCAGTCTTTACACCTTGTAATGGCCCTTACTTTTGTAGCAAGATCGACTTGCATCCTTACACTATCTCCCGTAACATATAGGCTTCGTTAATATATGGACATATGCCACGGCAGTGAAGAAAATAAACAGAAACAATAATCTTAAAAAAGAAGAAATAAGTCATTGCGTACATAAAAAGTGATTGAAACCAACAAAAGAATATCTTCTTGAGAGCGAAACCGTTGCTATAAATATTCAAAACTTTATAAATATTAAAACCTTTGATTTTGAAATAAGTTAATTTATTTTAAATGGTTACGCCTCTACATACATTTTGAATTTTAAGAACTTGTTATAAATGATTCTTGTGAAATGTTGAGAATTTACATATCCATACATTGAACATAATACTGGCGGCCCTGAAAGATTCCACGTCTCTGCTAGAAAAGGGGTTGTTCAGAAGCGTCTAAAATAAGTTGGTGAATATAAACTTCTCACGAAAAAAATTATCGTAAATCAAAATCACAAAATGTACATGGTGTTTTCATTGTTAGATTATGCCTTACAATGTCTCATTAGAATCGTCTCTAGCAGACAATTGAACTGATTGATTGATTTAATCGGGTATTACGCCGCTCTCAATATTATTTCAGTTATATCGCGGTGGCTGGAGCACCTTGAAATGGATTCCTGAAGACAATTCAAATGAGATGATGCATGGCATAATTTTATATTTAGTTACTACTGTGGAAAGAACTTTAA
This sequence comes from Fragum whitleyi, assembly GCA_948146395.1. Classification (NCBI taxonomy): domain Eukaryota; kingdom Metazoa; phylum Mollusca; class Bivalvia; order Cardiida; family Cardiidae; genus Fragum; species Fragum whitleyi. The sequence continues at coordinate 33,258,948 of OX411553.1, forward strand.
TTTTTGACTTACGCAAAAAAATGATCGTAAGATGTTTAGTAAAACAGGCCCCGGGTCCCGAAAACCGAAATGATCTAGTCAATTTCAAATTTCAAAATCTTGTTGCACTCTTTATTGCATCCAATTTAGCACAGAATCGACTTGATGTAATTTTGAGATAAGCTCAATAAACTATTACAGAGAATACAGATAAAAGGAAATATAATCGGCTGTTATAGCCTATTTTAAAATTGCTATCAGCTTTCCGGAATAAATTCTATCGTAACTCAATAAAATGACAAAAACTGACAAAGTTCATATTCCCACATGTCCGGACGGTGATCGTAAATAAATGGGGTGAACCACGTGGGTTCCATTATGGAATGAAACGATCAAATGCAGCGCTGGAAATTGACAAAGAATAAAACATGATATATCCTATTTTTATAATTTAGTTTCAATCTATGCATTTCGGACGAACAAGTGGGAACGGTCATTTCAAAAGTAAGAAAATGCAAATATATACTTGCATCAAATTTAGTGATTTCATATGTAAGAGTTTATGCTTATATGTGACCCAAGGATTGGAAAGGGACTACCATAAGAAAACGAATAGTGCCGACCTAGGGTCCGTTTTACTAAGCTTCTTACGAAAAAATTAATCGTAAGTCAATTCACATATCGTACCTGGTGTTTTCATTCATTGTTCGATTCTGCCTTGCATTATGTCACCGGAATCGTCTTAAACAGACGATTCCAATGAGATAATGCATGGCAGAATTCCATATTTAGTTTTTAATCTAAAGCAACTTTAATTTTTGACTTACGCAAAAAATGATCGTAAGATGTTTAGTAAAACGGCCCCTGGTGAGGCTGCACAGACTGCTCATTCTGACCAGGCCGAAACATGCACGTTTCGCATGCTTTCTGATTCAAGAATCATTATATACCATCCATTGAAAGTTTACTCGAATGTGACCTCTGGTTTACCTACGTTGGGTCCTACTCTGATGCAAATGTGACCTATCACGCGAAAAGGGACCATATGGGTAGAGTATAAAGTGTCGACCCTTATCAGACTGCGCGGATTGCGCAGACTGACTAGAGTCGAAACTTTTCGCACTTTGCTTATTTTCGGAATCTAGAATGATCAATCTTCTTTCTTGTGTAAGAATTTTGAAATACGACATCTGGTTAGGCCTATTATGGACCCAATCCCTTTCAAATATTTAATTGACAGAGTTGCCAAATGGTCCCTTTTCGCGTGACGGGTCACACTTTTTAGACTGTAGGGAGTTCCTAGATGATCCTCTCTACCGTATTCGGTCACGCCGCCGTCAATAGCGCAGTTGGTAGCGCGTTGAACTGTCGATCTAGAGGTCCTGGGCTTGATCCCTGACGGCGGCACTCGCCCATTCCGACTATTTGTCTCCAACCAATGGGTTGATGATCGTAGACCTATGAGGGATGGCAGCTGGAGACTAGAAAAGGATGCAATGGTAATACTGATGTAGGAAATCCATTGACAGGAGTTCTAGCCTCTGCGATATAACCGAAGTTTTCTTTAGAGCAGCGTAAAACCACATTAAAAAATTCAGAATCAGTCACATATAAAGGATACTTAGGCTCTGTTTGTTTAACGTATCCAATCTAATATGAAAACGTATTAAATCTGAATATCTGTTATATATGGCTTTCATTTCATTTCGTTCGGTTACCATTTACTCAGTGATGTCAAGGTCAATAATATCCATCAAAGTCAAATTTCAATTTCACAATTTTGAGATTTTGCGTTTGTCTTTCGTAAATGCGTTCAACAAACACAATTCTTTCTTTTCTTCTTTGATTCCTTTTTTTTATCTTGCTTTCATTCAAACTAGACGACAAGTGTATTCTATGAGCAGACGGCCACTCTGTGTATTGTTTTGTAATTCTTGAGAGATGAAGTTTTATTCGAGACTCAGATTAACGCTGACAAACTGTCCCAGAAGTCAGACAGAATTAGCCCGATGAAAATCGAATAATAATGTTTAGGACAGAGAGATAGCTGCAGTTTTTGTTCATCTCATATGGCTGATGTGTCTGATTTGATCCGTATTCACCAATACAGTGAACGACATCGTGAAATCGACTCGATGAATGATTTTGAAATGTATAAAGAATGAAAATGAATGAATGTATGGAGCGAAAGATATTTAAGGGAAGTAATTAAAATTCAATGATTTCGTCCAATTGGACGAAATCATCGATATTTTATTACCTCCCTTTTTGTTTGTATATCTTCATGGTCTTATCCGATGCTTAACAATCCGCACCAGCCAATAATACCGTGGAATATTTATAAATTCAATTTGAGTAAAATACTTGAACAACTTCGAAGCAGTTTTGATCGATTTCGGGACGTGTTTGAATGATTGGAGTGATTGTTTGGAATGAATGAGTCGATCCCTAAGCGACTGATTTGGAATGATTTTGATCGAAATTGGTGTCAGTTTCACGGTGCTATTAACAATGTAAAATCGACATTCACCTCGATCAAAACCATTCTGAATCGCTCGTTCGGTGCTCCATGCATTCCGTGCTTTCGCATTATAAATATATGAGCCCATGCGTGACATTTCCAGCAATTTCACGAGTGCGCCAAGCAAAGCTTCTGGCCAGCCTGTGCAGTCGCACAGTCTGACCAAAGTCTTAATTATGCACTATATTGATAGGTAAGGTCTAAATCGCTCTTTAAAGCTGTATTTTCACAGTTTTTCACAGAAAAAAAATACAAAACTTGTTCTTAGTTTTGGAAATGTGTGTATTTCAAATGATTATTCATGTCCCAAATGCTTTGGCACTAGAAAAAACATATTTCAATAATTTTGTATCTTATTTTTCGAAGCAGCAAGTTCAGTAAGGGATCCAGTTTTTTTGTTGTTTTTTTTTTTTTTTCGAGTCTGTAAATTACAAAATCGTTACTTACTGTGAATAAACTTTTTTTCTTTTGCTTGTAATGTTATGAAGTTTCCAGCATTCAAATATTTTTACCTTTATCTTTAAATTAATAAGACAAACATGTGGAATTCAGGTGCGTGAATAGATGGCTCGAAATGAAGAATAATTTCAAGGTGTTAGTAGATGCTTTATTTTTCAAATTGATTTTCGCTAAATTTAGGAATATCAGTCTATCTTTCCATGCATTACCAGATTGAACCTTATTATTTTAAAGGCTCCAACATGATGAAGTCGTTAATTCCGATGGATTTTACGAAAATTTTCAAAAATCACATTTTCCCGATCTGTGAAAGAGCAGCTTAAAGCGGTCAGCATATATTCTTATGGAATTGAGTCGTTGTCTATGCTGCTCAAAGATCTCGCGCACATGTGAAATTGTTGGAAATGTCACGCTCAGACTCATTTGTCTTTTTTATAAAACTAGCACAAATGTTTTTGATCAGAAAGGCTGGGTTATTGGTATTTTCTATACTCATTTAACAATTCCACAAATTCCGTTATTTTCTCGGAACTAATTACTTTGTCGCATCTCAAAGGCATTGACTCCGCTCCTATAATCACATGACCGGAAGTTGATGCATGATGGTGGCGCGAGGGAAACAGGCAGGTGTTAGTCTAATTTGGTGTTAATCTTGTTGTATTTCGCAGGAAACTCGGCTATTTTACCAAATCAAATGAACACAAATTGGTTAGCTGTTTTAACATCTATCATGTTAATTAAAGAATCACAGGGTCTAAGCGTATTTTAAACTGAGAAAAATAACTAAATGTCGTGTACTTATGTAAAAAAGAACCATCTCAGAACCCCATAAAACCAATATTACGTAAGAAAAGGCCCATTCGGAAGAGAATGGGGTCGAGCAGAGGTCAGCCAGAGATAGGATATCTAAAACAATTATGAGGTAAGATAGAATGAACGACACTTTTCACGTTTCTCAGATGCTCCTTTATCGCCTATTAGGCCAAAAAACTTCAGGGGAAAATCAGATATAACAAAATATTGGTAAGAAACGAATATGAATATTTAAGTGAAAATGGTCATTCTTTATATATATTAAAACTCGAACGGGTTTTTGTTTTGGACGTTTTAAAACTAAAACGGTGCATTAAGCGACCATTCTCTTAAAAACAATTTCCCGGTCCCATGAGCGACAGCTTAATACAAGATTTGCTTGGTAGATCTATTTAAAACAACATAGATGATTCTGCAATTCATAAAAAAGCAAAAAAAAAAGCGAAATTTTAACTTGCATAACGAAGCACTGGTATCACAGTCTCACAAGGCGTTTCGGCCGCCACCATAGCGCAGTTGGTTAGGCATAAGACTTCCAATGTGGAAGTCGTGGGTTCGATCCCCGGTGGCGGCAAAATATCCTTTCCGACGTTTGTCTCTCACCAATGGGTAGATAATCGTAAACCTATGTGAGATAGCAGTCGGAGGCTAGGAACAGGTGTAATGGTAGTACTGGTGTAAGAAATACCAGAAATCCATTGTTAGGTGCTCCGGCCGCCGCGATATAACCGCGAAATTGTTGAAAGCGGCGTAAAACCCATTCAAACAAACAATAACAAGGCGTTTCCTTTAACCTTCAGTATAGCAATGTTAAAAAACGCTGGCCCATAAAGAGACAATGAGAATGTTGGTTTTGTGATGTACTGTGACCGATTTGTCATCTCTGGTCTAGCATTCATCATTAAGCCTTGACGTTTTACTCATTGAATTAATGTCACCATTAATTTTGTTCTCTTTATCAAATTATCATGTATTCCTACCCAATTCAATTATTTGTTTATACGGGCTTACACGAGACATTTACTGTGATACAGTTAGATACATCGTGAAATTGACATTCATATCAATCAAAACCATTCTGAATCACTTACTCAGTGCTCCATTCATTCATTCATTCATTCATTCATTCATTCATTCATTCCAAACACTCGCTCAACACGGTCAAAAACGCTTCAAAATTTACAATCAACAGCTACATTGAAAACCTTTATTTCATTGAAATAATTGAAATTGTAAGCGTTTGGTTGTTTCTTGAAGAATCATTAGGATGTTATTTATAGAACCTATGTGCACATTTTATTAAAGGGAGGTAAACCATATCGCTAATTTTGTTCATCCTGAAAAAAATAAGTGATGTTTGATTACCCCCCTTTAATTTCGTTCAAAGCTCGCTTCACACACACGTCGATTTCATTCCTAAATCATTCGAAAATCATTCACCTTGTCAATTTCACGATGTTTTTAACTGTAGCAATGTTTAACGCTGGCCCATAAAGAGACAATGAGAATGTTGGTTTTGTGATGTACTGTGACCGATTTGTCATCTCTGGTCCAGCATTCATCATTAAGCCTTGACGTTTTACTCATTGAATTAATGTCACCATTAATTTTGTTCTCTTTATCAAATTATCATGTATTCCTACCCAATTCAATTATTTGTTTATACGGGCTTACACGAGATATTTACTGGGATAGATCTCTTATTTTCAACCAACTGATTGTATTTTTCCATAGATATTTTTTTTCTTTTATAGAGAGTATTTATACGAAATAAAATATCGTCCTACTAAAACATGCATCTAGAATCAGTCGTTTAGCGATGTAATAACGGTAGGTGCATTGAAGCTGGGTTTAACCTCTTGAAGAATAATATTTCAGATAGAGGACCCGTAATATTTCTGCAACGTTTCGGGAGTAATTAACTTAGGTGGCAACATACAGTTCCAAGCAGAATTTCTTGCAGCCGACACATAAGGCTTCACAAGTCTATTCCGAGGCTGTTCGAATTACAGTCTGCAATGAAACTAAATGAAATTTTGCTTTAATTAATTAGGTCCAATGCTTTCAGCCATTACTAGAGACTTGCATAGACACATCCTCAAATACATGGCATTAAAGTACTTCTTGTCCTAAAGTCAACAACAATCGGGCCTACTTTCCGCAATTCGGCGCTATTTCAATGATACCCTACATACCTTATGCAGTACTCTTTCCAAAGCAAACAATGATGAATAGAAAGCAAATTTAATATGCATTGAACTAGTGTTGTAAGAGGCATACCCCATCCATTCCGATTAGCAGCTATTTTGGAATATCTTACCCCACCCACGATTCTGCGCTAAATTTTGACGCCTAGCTCTACCAGCGATGTACTCGAATTTTCAGTCTGCATCAATGAAACAAAGCAGAAACCGTTGGGACCTTGATTCTCAAATCGCTCACTCTGGCATTATTATTTGATTTAAGGGAACAAGAACAATTTTTATCCCTCATAATACCTTTGAAATGCTGTTTATTTCACTATTTCATTTTTTGACCCTGGCCAATTCAAATATTTTAGACTGGAACTGTATACTACCTAGGTCAACATTGTGAAAGAACATGTCGTCCAAAATGTTGTGGAACAATTACAGTTCCTCTACCATACGAATGTGTAATAAATGTTACACGACCGGCGAAAAGAGAGCAAAGAGTTTGCAAAAATTGTCCAGCAGTGGTGTTAAACCCTTGCAAACAAACCTGGGACCTGTTTACTAAACATCTTACGATCATTTTTGCGCAAGTCCAAAATTAAAGTTTATTCTACAGTAGTGACAAAATATGGAAATCTGCCATGCGTCTCATTGAAATCGTTTCTAAAGACGATTCTAATGAGATATTACAAGGCAGAATCTAACAATGAATGAAAACACCAGGAAAAATTTGTGATTTTGAATTACGATTATAAGTATTATTTTTTTTAAGGAAAGTAAGTAAAACATGTCCCTATTCGATATCTGCATCCCGGTTGCATTAATTGTTGAGTTGGACGTATAATCCCACAAATTGATTCTGTGTGATACATTCTACAGGTATGCCCTCAATGTGTCTTTACTTAGTCCTAAACATGTACCAAAACTCGAACCCGTCTTTGAGTCAGGATTAACTAATGTTGTGAAACTAACACCAAAATGCAAAAAGGAAATAATCCCGATTATTTTTTTTTGGATTTTAAATTTAAAATCCTGCTTATAGCATATGGAAAGCTTTATTTGAGTTAAAATGTCGACTTTTTACGATGACGTAGAAGAAAAAAAAATAATTCAATTATTCTTTTCGAAAAAAAAATCTCCAAAAAAGTTTTGGTTTTTAGGGTGAATTTTCAGATAAGAATGGAATTAGAAATGTCTCGTTATGAAAAACGAAACCAAGCGACAGAGGGGGATTGGGGTAAGGTCGGTTTAGTAAGAAAGATTTAAATGAATACCCTTTGAATAGGCTTGCATAGAGCAATGAAGAGTTTTGACAGGTATCAACCTCCTTTTAGGCAGGGGCCTAGTAGTGAGGCGTCTAACTCGGCATTGGAGGTTAGATGTATCGAGGTCCGAATTCCGCCCGGGCCACTGGAAATTCTCTGAAAGAATGTTTAACCCAATGCTCTCCTCCCCAGATGAAATCTTGACACCGGTACTCATTGGAATAATAAGCAAATGCTCAATGACTTGACTCGTGTCGTCTTTTAACGACAAACTCGAACCTTTTTAATTAGATATTATCGTTTGAAAATCTGACTTTGTAATTATGGTTGACTAACCTAGTTACTACAAACGAATAGTTCAAAGTCGTAGAATTTACAGATGTTATATCTCTTGAAAACATTAAGAAGAAGTGGAAAAATTGCTTGGAAACAGCGATTTCTCCTTTTTCAGCGTGTTTTTAACACTTCATTATATCCAAAGCATAAATATTATAACTCTTTTTAGAATTGAGTAAGTCTATTTTTAATTAGTTAATCACGATTGTTTATTTCATTGTCATCTGGGCAGGTTTTCCTGGATAACATATCATATATGTAGTGAAATCGCTGAGCTAATTTTGGTTTGAAAAAGGTCTTCAATGTGATTAAAAAATATAGACGTCGTTTTGATATAACAAAGAAACTGATAAAATAAAAAGCAAGGTGGGGAAAGCTTTATTAGAGTTCGAGCTCAAAAGTCAACGATAATCTCTGATGTAGGAATAAAAAAAAAACGCTTCAATTTTCACGTATATTACGACGGAAAGCTTTATTGGTATTGTTATTCACGGCACGTAATACTAAACTTGTTTCATATAGGAAATATAGAGGTGGTTATCTAATTTGTCCAACTTCTCTATTGTGTGACGGGAAAACGCGATTTGCTTCATCCTTTACTCTCCGAAAATAGTGAATATTCGGCTGGATTTCTTCAACTGAACTTAGAAATCGTCTGTTATCTTTACCCTCCAAAAACTGTAATCATTCGGCTTGAATTCTTCGACTTAATATAAAAATCGTCTGATATCCATACTCTCCAAAATTGGAAAACATTCGGCTAGAAATCTTCGACTAAACTTAGAAATCACGTTCCTATCTAAGAGCATTTTACCCTGAGTTTAATGCTTGCTTGATTTTTGCACTTGATGAAATATTGTGGAACAAAAAGAAATTGCTTGTAACAAGCAATTTCTATTTTTTTCACAATATTTTCGACATCCAGATTAGAAATAAATTCCTTTTATGAAGCAATTCCTCCCTTTTTCACAACATTTCAGACATATTTGTGGATCATCAACATTTCCACTTTATGTTAAGTGCAGACTGTAAGTAACTAAAATAATTATGCGGCATAAAGAGTATCCACTACACCAGGTAGATAAAGCGCATGTCCAATGTTAGAAGGCTAAATATTACAAGCAATCGGACAAACCGTCAGTCCGGATAGCTCATTTATTTGGTGCTAATCTAGAGATCCCGGGAGAGATACCCCGCCTGAATAAATAACAAACTGGCCATAGTCCCTGTGTACTTTTGGTTTATAGAAAAAAAAATTCGGGGTACTTGGTTGTTTCGCCTTATATCCCTGCATCATCATGTGTGTGACAAGGTAACGGTTTCAAGTTTGGGGCTTGGTCGATCATGGACATGCTAGAGACGATAAATGAATGGAGTAACGAAAAAAAAACCCAGGCTTGCATGTGTAGCTTGTATGGTGAGGTTGTAACAGTCACCCAAGAAATTTTGAAGCCATGGTGACTTGAAAGATAGACTATTTGTTTTTATTTCTAGAAGAAGAAAACATGTATCATGAGTTGTCATAAGGTGAATAGCCCAATTTGTCAAAATCACAAATGGTCTGCGAAAGAATTTGTCAAAAGTTGTGATTTAATTACAAGTATATTTATCGAAAGAGCCCTTTTTAAAAAAACGGTATGTATTTTACTTTTATGGGGGAGAGAATGAGAGGGACGGAGAAAAGAATTCAAATTCAAAATAAAGGTACAATTGAATATCGCGATGGGTGAGAAAATTCTGTAACTGAAGCTGGAATGAGACTGTAGTTGAGATATTTTGGTCACACATTGTCGATTCGTACTCATGTTTTTATTCGAATCAAAGAATTCGACTGAATTTACCAGCTTAAGGTAGTGGACCCGTAATAGTTCCGCAACGTTCCGAAAGTAATGAACTTTAACAGTGTTAACCGAGGTTTCCTAATGATTTTCATTAGGAAACCTCGGATAACATTGTGAAAGTTTATGAGGGCCGAAATGTTTCGGAACTTTTACAGGTCTACCTTAACATCAACGACCGATATACTTCATTCTACTGAAGATGTCTTGTTAAGAGAGGAAGTGTTTTTGAGACATGACAGTATAGGGTGAAGTGTCTGGCTGTTATTTACTGTAACCATTTGCATAGACGAGAGTTATTCCGGGGACAATTACCAATAAATAAAAACTGGTTATTTAATTACAAAATGATAGATGCGATGTTTTCGTTCGATGGAGAGACATGTGGTTATGAATTCAAATGGGACACGGACTCTGTATTTTGGCGACAAAAAAAATTGAAGGGGTTTTTTGAGAGATATCTTTGACAAGGACGTTCATGCAGAGTCTAACACTATTGCAGCACTTTCTGTTGTTTCGTCAAATTGATAAATCACAGTCAAGCTTGTCTTAAGCAAGCACCAAAGGAACTTAAAAAAAATGCTTGCTGAAGACAGGTGCTTGCTAAACACAGGTCAATTTCAGTGCATTTATGTTCATTTGGGAACTTAGTTGGTGCTTGCTTAAGAGAGGTTGCTTGCTGAATACAGGTGGCCGATACAGTTAAAAACTTCGTGAAATTGATATTTATTGAGGTAAAAATCATTCTAAATCACCCACTCAGCGCTCCATTCACTAAATCCAAACGTTCAATCAAATCGATTTTAAAACGCTCAATAATCATATGAAAACATTTCGAAATCGTTCAATAGAATTTATATTTAATGAAAATCGATCAGATTATTCTACGATTTTATTGTCTGGTGTTGATTCAAAAGTGGCTGGTTGGTCCACGAATACATATGAACAGAAAAGTACGTATATATCATTAAAAGGAGGTAATGAATATCGCTAATTTTGTTCATCCTGAACAAAATTTGCGATATTGGATTACCGCCCTTTAAAGTCACTCATAACCCACTCCCCGCACTCATTCAAATTTATTCCAAAATCATTCCAACATCATTCATCTTGTCAATTTCACGATGTTGTTAACTGTAAGACAGGTTTGACTGTATGTTCATATCAATTAAGTAACTTGGAGCCAGAGCGATAAGCTCGTCGATTTGCTGTCCAAATAAACAATTAACTTTGAAGATCGTCAGTTAAGGCGTAAGTGTCGCTTTAAGCGTTTTTCTTCTCTTTTGCAAATTTGATTTTTTTCTGATCTATCCGTTTTTATACCACTATAGGTAAGCAGTAAAACAGTCCAAAGACAGCTGTTCAAAGCCAGATAAAGAACATTGATGAGGCTTTGAACAGAACGTTATATGGAAAACTTTTGGGGTCGCATGAAATATGACGAATAAACAAAGTCAATTTCCAAAGATAACGCACGTTTGAGTGAATGTTACTCCAAACTGTATAATATTGAAGATGCGTAAATATCAAGTTGTTACTTTTTAATTCCACCATTTCCACCCTTTTTGTCTTTCGATCAGGTATAATATTCGCTGAATAGTCATTTCAAAACTGCATAAACGTATCTTACCAAAATTTGGTCACCAAACGATGGACCCTACGTCTAGGATGACAAAATGGTGTGATCAGTTTGCTAATTATACCCTGCTTTGCACGTACAATTACGTGCAAAGCGGGGTGTTATTGGCAAACTGTTTTCCCCATTTGGCCTTTCTGAACGATGGGGATATTCTTTTGAGAACACACACAAAGTGTAGAAAGACAAGATACGTCAGCGCCAATCAAAGTAATTGGAATGACAATGTAATGTGTTTTTGGAAGCATTGTCTCTAGTTTCAAGGAGATATATGCTCCACCATACATCAAGCTACTTGATTAAATTTGCTGCTCAGAACATTGAGAGTTTCTTTCCCCAATGCACTTAAGTCGTTCGTATGAGGCATTGCGACGTTTGGTGAAGCACTATGGTTCTCTTTTATAAAACAATGTATACTTTTGTCAAAATAATCTTAGAATACTGATTTTAACAGCTTTCATGTTTTAATCGAAAGACCTGTTATAATGAATGAAAATTAAGGATATTTGATTATAATTCAAAGATTGTTCATCTATAGAAAAATAAATAACAAAAAAATATTTCCCTTATTAATAGTATGTACTCGTTTTTTTCACTTTTTTATTAGATGCGTAGCTTCGGTATATTCCATTTAAAAGGCTTTCTTAAATACTTCCCCGTAGATTTTCGAGAAATTGCGGTAGATTGTTACTTGATGATATTAGCAGAGTATTAAATTCTACCTTAGTTCATTTCATACTATTGGCGTTATCCAAAAGGAAACAAATTTACACATCTCTATGACGTTATTATGTTGTTGCCTAGGTAACCACGTGCAAAATGAGGCGATTTGAGAGAATCTGTCCTTAAATATTCGCCTTTTCTATCAGTTTTGCACTTCCCTTTTTATTTTTAAAACTACTTAATTTTTCATTTTTTGAATAACGAAAGTCGTATTTTCACTCGTGGCTCAGCTTCTGGTAAAACTATTGCATTTGTTGTCCACACGATGAAATAAAAATCAATCTAACACAGAATCAAATGCTCGACTGCCTCGATAGCTCAGTGGTTAGAGCGTCGGTCTTCTGATCCGAAGGTCAGGGGTTCGAGTCCTGGTGACAGCGAGGTGTTTCCTTGGGCAAGAAACTTTATAGTCACTGCCTCAGTCCACCCAGCTGTAAATGGGTAGCAGTGGATGAAAAACCTTCCACAATAAATAAAAAAAAAAAAAAGGATTCCACTGCCTCTCGAAATTCTCAATCAAAATTGATAACATCTAGAATGAGTAAAAGTCGGTTAAAAGCTATACATAGCTTATGTTAATTGTTAACTGTACTTCGTACAAACCCCCGACTATAAATAAAAAGATTATTATTATTATTATTATTATTATCCTCTATTTCTACTGTATTCTATGTGAATTATCACTTGATATTTTCACTGGTTAACAGAAGGAACTGTCACTATAATTATCGATTTAATGTTTCTTCTTCTGTTGTGTTTTGTATTTGACCACCAAAGAATTTATGATGTAAATAATTGCCATCTTGACGGTTTCAAGCTTCGCGCAAGTCGCATTTTCATAATGATAAACTCTGTAAACGCTCAACTATGACATAATAGGACGGGAATTATACCAATAATGATGTAATTACTGATATATTATATTTGTAAGGAAAGTTATTGTAAATTAATGGAAAATTATAGCTATTTTATAGTGATCAATGTTGACCAAGAATTCCAATTCACAGTAAGTTATTACTGTTTATAACAGCATCGCTTATAACGATATATCGCAACAATGATTACCGTGAAAATTGAGAATTTGTTAGCGTCTTAAAATATCAGTGTCAACTGGTCGAGGTTGGGAGAATTAATCCGGGCGGGGCTTTGCCTAGTCATGAAATTTCTCACAGCCGAGATTAGATAACCTTGATATCTTAAGACACTAACGTATTATTCTTTTTTTCAATGAATTATCTTTGAACGCCTCAAAATATATAAAAGCAGCTTTGAATTAAAGAAATTCAATGATTCATGTACGCGCAATAATATTAATGACCGTTTCTTAGAACAAAAACTTAGAGCATCCTAGAGAATAGTCCAATCTTTTTGAAAGGATTTATGGAATTTTGTAGTCAATATTGAATATCTATCATTGCCTGTAGTTTAAAATCCTGAAAATTCACGTAAACCTTTTTTGTAACAGCTATTACATGTCTCTAGTTAAATATATAATACATACTTAGTGTTTTGTATAAGAAAAAATATCTAACGATTTGGGAGAATTGATCATTGTCGAGACTCTGCCGAGACAATTATCAATTCTTACAACCGAGTCAGATATTTTTTTTCAAACAATACACTAAGTATGTATTATATTTATCTTATAACCTCTATTTGTCTTGTTTTTGTCAAGTTTCTAACTGAAATGCAAGTTTCTAAAAATAACCGCATTATATCTTTGTTCTAAAAATAACTATGTGATATCAAAAAAATATCATATGGGTTGTTTAGATATTTTGTATATTGAATATTGAGATACACTGTATTTGTAAAAATTGCTATGTTTTGTGTCAAAGCCATATTTTTGCTGTATTGTAAATGGCTAAAGAAATATTGTGTCGATATATGCCAATGTATGTATGTATGTATGTATGTATGTATGTATGTATGTATGTATGTATGTATGTATGTATGTATGTATGTATGTATGTATGTATGTATGTATGTATGTATGTATGTATGTATGTATGTATGTATGTATGTATGTATGTATGTATGTATGTATATTTATCACACAGATATTTGTATAGTTATAAGATAAAGAATAATACATTAAGGAAATACTTATTTTTGAGACGCTATTTCTCACATATTCAAAACTGTTCATCCGTAAAATTTGGATTTATTCCGTACATGCTTAATATATTGTCTAAATATGGAGTTTCGATCAAGGTACACGCCTTCATGGTAGATTTGAGATTGCTTGCATCTAAAAATATTTGGAAACGCAAAGTCAATTCTGTCGTCCATAGGTTCGAAACCGAGGCATGGAAAAACAGGATAAGTATTGATGAAGATTTTACGAGGTTTAAGCTTTTACATCCCTCAGTTCGTATTTGCTCGCTTTATAGACTATACTCGTGTAATATCAATCCAAAATTAATCCGTCTTTTGTCTAAAACTTGGATTGTTCTACATCATGAAATCCAATCAACATGTCCCGTATGTCAGTGTGTCATTTTTGACGAAATAGCGCATGTGCTGTTCGATTGCCCACATTTAACTTGCATAAAAAGATCTTATTTAAACGAAACCTATAAATATATCGATCAAAATTCAGCAAACGAACTGCAGCGTAAATCAAAGAATGAATTTGTTATATCTGTTCTCAATGGAGAATCAAATTGTACAATTACTGAAGATAAACAGATCAGTTTCCCTGAGGATTCATCTGCAATACGCAATTGTGTAATGTGCGTAATGGGAGCTACGCCCTTGATAGACTGATTTGATTGTCCTTACCTTCTTTGCGAAATCGTTCCTTTTACACTTAGCAAATATATTAACTGCAGATTAATCAATGCATACGAGTATTTTGCATAACCCATTTGTTCCACAGGGACCCTGCACATGATTATAATCCTTATACAATGATTCGGTTGAAAAAAAATTGTATACAAATATAGACAAGGGATGGAACTCAATCAGGGCCCTTTCACCCCGAACGTCATTCCAACGTCCCTTTCTCGCACATGTAAAGAGATATTCCCAAGGTTAAACACTCTACAACAGCTCAAGTCGATATGCTTTGCGATTTAACTATGACCTTTGCCGAATAATTAGTTACGTGTTTGAGCTTATGAAACGTCAAACCCTGAAATTTCTTCCAAAATTGGCCACTCGGACACGGATGCGCAGAGACCCAGGCTACCAGTAAAATAGTATGCAAGGACCTTCCCGGCGTGAATCAGCACTGTTGCCCTATCAATTATAATTTTCTTTCAACCATGCGAGCAAAAATCCTACCCTAAACGTTCTTGTAACTGCAGAACGAGCGAAATGTTACTGCATTCACTGTAGATGATCAATCTAGATTCAGAAAATTAACAAAAAGCGAAAAGCTTCGACCCTAGTCAATCTGCGCAGTCCGCGCAGTATGTCAAGCTTCGACACTTTACGCACGACCTGGTCCTTTTTCACGTGACGGTCACATATTAATTTGTTCAGATGGTCCTCCAGCGGTGAAATTTCTATTTACAACCAGATGAAAAATTTCTTCCCCAGTCAGGTGGTAATGTTCCTTCCAAGCAAGGTTAAAAATTCTTTTTTCAGCCAATTTATATTATAAATATTTTCTCACTAGTCTGAAGAAAAATTTAGATCTACCTGAAGAAAAGTCAGGTGAAAGATTTCCTCCCCAGTCGAGTGAAAATTTTCCTTTCTAGTCAGATGAAAATTTTCTTCCCAAGTCAGATGAAATTTTCCTAATTACAAAAAAGTGAAAATACCTCCCAAATCGAATGAATTTTTCCTCCCAATTCAGGTGAACATTTTCCTTCACAGCCATGTGAAATTTTCTTTTTTCAGCCAGATGAAAATATTTCTTTGCAGCCATATAAAAAATTATAGAAATTATATAAAAAATCACAGAAATTATATAATCATTTCTTCCCAACAAGATGAGAAATTTCCTCCCAACAAGATAAAAATTTTCCTTCCTAGTCGTATGAAACTTTTCCATCCCAGCCAGTTGATTTTTTTTCAGCCAGATGAGAAAATTTCAATCTTCAGTCAAAAGAAAATTATTCTCTCAACCAGTTGCCAAATCTCTATTTACAGTTAATTACATCGTGTAATTGACATTTGACTAACTCAAAACCATTCTAAATCGCTCACTCAGCGCTCAATTTATTCATTCCAGACACCCACTCAAACCATTCAAAAACGCTCCAAACTCACTGAACAACATATAACAACAACTTCGTTCAAAATAATAATAGCTGGGAAAAAATCGGGATTTCACTTATTTAATTGAAATTGTAAGCGCCTGATAGGTTCTTGAAGAAATAGGGAGCTATCTATAGAACTTGTATGCCTATTTAATTAAAGGGAGGTAATCAGTATTGCTAATTTTGTTCATCCTGAACAAAATTTGCAATACTGGATTATCTCCCATTAAATTCACTCAAAGTCGCTCCACACATTCATTCAATTCCATTCCTAAATCATTCCATAATCATTCATCTTGTCAATTTCACGATGTTGTTAACTGTACATCCAGATGAAAATATTTTTCTTTGTAGTCAGATAAAACTTTTCTACTTACTACCAGGTGAAAAAATTCTTCCCAACAAGATGAGAAATTTCCTCCCCACAAGATGAAAATTTTTCTTTGCAGCCAGATAAAAATTTTCTACTTACTACCAGGTGAAAAAATTCCTCCCAACAAGATGAGTAATTTCCTCCCCACAAGATGTAAATTTTCCTCCCTAGTCAGATGATTTTTTTCCGAAGTCCAGTAAAAAAAATCTATATACAACCAGATAAAAAAAATCCCCCCAGTCAGGTGAAAATTTTCCTTCCCAGCCAGGTGAAAAAATTCTTTTTTTTTAACCAGATGTAAATATTTTCTCCCTGGTCAGATGAAAATTTCCTTCCCAAGTCAGATGACAATTTCCTAATTACAACAAAATGAAAAGCTCCTCCCGAGTCAGGTGCAAATTTTCCTACCCAGCCAGTTGAAATATTTCTTTTTTCAGCCAGATGAAAATTTTTTATATTCAGTCAGATGGAAATTTTTCTCCCAAGCCTGTTGAAAAAAATTTTTACCCAGCAAGATAAAAAATTTTCTTTGCAGCCAGAAAAAAATCTACTTACTACATTTTCTTCTTGAACGTATTAAAAACACAAATTTGTTTATTTTCTTCTTTTTAAAAAAAACTTAACAATTTTTGAGAAGGCAATAAAAGTTTATCTAAATTTAATGACATCGATATAGTTTGGCTATAATTAACAACTGTGCAGACATGCTGGTGTGTTCAATACAACCGCGAGGAACATAAAACACGTTCATGACCTATATCTAAATTTTTTAAGTATGAAAGACAACTCTGCTAAGATAATTTTGTATGACAACATTTCCTTTTTCTCTTTTAACAAAACAGATATACTCAATCATTTTTTTTAGCTCACCTGAATTTTAGAGTGATGATGAGTCCGTCTTCCGTCGTGCGCCGTCAACAAATTAGAAAAACTTCTTCTTCTCTTGAACCACCGGGCCAATTTCAATGAAACTTTGCCAGAATGTTCCTTGGGTGACCCTCTTTGAAAATTGTTCGCAAAATTCTGATTGGCCAATAAATGTGGGCGTGGCAGGGCTTGGCATTTTTTCACTTTGAAATCTTTGAACGACATCTCCTCCTGAACCACTCCGCCGATTTCAATGAAACTTCACCAGAATGTTCCTTGGGTGACCCTTTTTGGAAATTGTACGCAAAATTTTGATTGACCCATAAATATGGGTGTGGCAGGGCGTGGCATTTTTTCACTTCGAAATCTTTGAACATTATCTCCTCCTGAACCACTAGACCAATTTCAGTGTAACTTTACCAGAATGTTCCTTTGGTGACCATCTTTAAAAATTGTTCGGGAAATTTTGATTGGCCCATAAATATGGGCGTGGCAGGGCGGGGCTTATTTTGAGCCCAAAATCTTTGAACGTCATTTCCTCCAAAACCATTTGGTCGATATCAACGAAACTTTACCAAAATATTCCTCGGGTGACCTTCTTCAAATTTTTTTTTTTCGCGAAATTTGATTGGCCCATGAATATGGGCGTGGCAGGGCGGGGCTTATTTTGAGCCCAAAACCTTTGAACGACATCCCCTCCTGCACCATTTGGCCGATTTCAACGAAACTTTACCAGAATGTTCCTTGGGTGACCTTCTTCAAAAATTGTTCGCGAATTGATTGCGATTGGCCCATAAATATGGGTGTGGCATGGCGGGGCTTATTCTGAGCCAAATCTTTGAACCGCATCTCCTCCTAAACCATTTGGTCGATCTAAACGAAACTTTATCAGAATGTTCCTTTGGTGACCCTTTTCAAAAATTTTACGCGAAATTTTGATTGATTAATAAATATTGGTGTGGCAGGGCGTGGCTTTTTTTCACTTTGAAATCTTTGAACATTATCTCCTCCTGAACCACTGAGCCCTTTTTCAATGAAAATTTACTAGAATGTTCCTTAGGTGACCCTCTCTTTAAAAATTGGTCGCGGAATTATGATTGGTCCATAAATATGGGCGTGGCAGGGCGGGGCGTATTTTGAGCATGAAATCTTTGAACGACATCTCCTCCTGAATCATTTGGCCTGTTTCAATGAAACTTTACTAGAATGTTCCTTGGGTGACCCTTATCAAAAATTGTTCGGGAAATTTTGATTGGCCCATAAATATGGGCGTAGAAGGGTAGGGCTTATTTTGAGCCCGAAATCTTTGAATGACATCTCCTCCTGAACAACTGGGCTGATTTCAACGAAACTTTACCAGAATTCTCCTTTGATGACCCTCTTCAAAATTAGTTTTCAAAATTTTGATTGGCCCAAAAATATGTGCATGGTAGGGTAGGGGGTGGTGGGGCGCTTATTTTGAGGTGTCGCAGTAAAGAATGGGTGGGTAGGTTCTAATTTCACTTTAAACTTTTAGAATTACACCTCCTCTTCAACAATTCGACAAATGTTAATGAAACTTTGTCAGAAAGCTACTTAGATGGGTTCCACTGGACCAGTAAAATTCAGGTGAGCGGTTTAGGGCCATTCTGGCCGTCTTGTTTTAGAATATAGGGTAAATCTAAAAGGCATATGGTAGGAATTGAATGTGATGCCTGCATTTCAACTTTGAAAGTACATGAATCAGTAAACATCACGTTTTAAGACAAGCAATAACTTTTTATTTGAAAGGTAATATAATTCTCTTTTTTAAGGTATTGCCTAAACCTGTATTATCTATTTTGAAGGAATAGCACGGGAATTAAACCATTATAAGTAAATTTCACGGCTCACCGCGCAAAATCTACCTATAGTACAAATCGCTCGGTTTTCGACGTCGCGTTTTAGCTCACCTGGGAACAAAGTGCTCAAAACAAGCTATTGTGATCTCTCGCCGTCCGTCGTTCGTCTATCGTCCGTCTATTTTCCGTCTGCCTGTCCATTCGTCAATAGTTTCTTTATAAGTCCCCTCCTCCTAATTTTCTGGGCCAACAAGCTGTTTATTGCGCGAAGCTGTACCAAAGTTGATTAAAGAATTGAATTCCATTTATAAAACTCATGTTTCTTGGTAAAGGGAGAGCTGAAAATAGACAAAATCTTACAAAAATAGATTCTACTTCTAGAGTACGTGGCTGATTAAGCTGCAGTGTCAGGCATGTTCCTTGGGATAAGCTTTAACAAAGATTTTTAACATAATTCAATTCCACTAAAGCCCCTGCTCGCCATGGTTACCGAAAACGCCTCCCAAATAAACAAATAAATAAAAGAAAAATCCTGTTTAACCAATTGCAAATCATTTGGAAACATGACATACGTTTCATTCCTTAAAAGGCTCTTGATTTTTTTTGTGTTTATACTTTTTATTTTTATTATTATTATAATGATGATGATGATGATTATTATTATTATTATTATTATCATTATTATTATTATTATTATTATTATTATTATTATTATTATTATTATTATTATTATTATTATTATTATTATTATTATCATTATTATTATTATTATTATTATTATTATAAATAATAATTATAATATTATTATCATTATTATTATTATTATTATTATTATTATTGACATGTTTACTTTGATCAGCGGTTAAGGACCATCATAGTCCATCATGTTCCTCTTGTAATGCTATAAACTGTAATTACGGTATTCATAACATAAACTTTGCGTCTTAATAGAGAATAACATGTTAGTGTCTTAGAATATCAATGTTATCTGGTTTAGGCTGGGAGAATTTATCATGACGAGGCTTCGCCGAGTCATGATAATTTCTCGCTGCCGAGACCAGATAACATTGATATTATAAAACACTAACATGTTATTCTCTATTAAGACGCAATTCTATATTTTCTGCTTATCATTCAACATTTTCCGCGCTTATTCATAATAAACCTTTAAAATCAAAGAAATTCAGGTGAAAGTGTTTGCAATTGTTTCTTAAAGTATACTGTCTGATATCATGTTAATACAGGCTTTCATTGCATGATAAATTAAAGATTTGATAAGTCAATCGACTTTTTATAGACAGTTGAGATCCGACAATTGTGCAAAGATAGACTAACTCAAATGATGCGTAGAATTGCATTGTTATGGGTCTATTACAATTTTAGTTCAAGCAACATTTTTGTCCCAAAGGAGCAATATGAATGAATGAACATGATAGGATTTTACGAGTTGCTTGACAAGAGTTGCCAGGAAACATAAAATAAATGTCTATTGTTGAAACGTTTGCATTTCAGAAATATCATTATCTATGAAAATTGGTCCCGCGTGGATCTGAAGGTAAGGATGGAGGTTTTTACGTGTATAGTAATTCGAGGCAAGGATTCAAATCTTAGGCGCTAGTCAACGGAAATAACAATTTTGTACTTAGTCTGTTTCCTTGAATGACAAGTATTTTTTGCTATCTGTAAAAACTTTTGTAAGTTTAATAGAACTGAAGCGCCATATGCTTAAATAACAACATCGTGAAAGTGGCAAGATGAATGATGTTGGATTTGATTTTTGAATGAAATTAAATGAGTGTTGGGAACGAGATTTGAGTGAAATCAATGGGAGGTAATCCAATATCACAAATTTTGTTCAGGATGAACAAAATTAGCCATTTTCATTACCTCCCTTTAATCATATATACGTACCTTTCTGTTTCTGTGTATTCGTGGACCAATAAGCCACTTTTGAATCAATACCAGTCAATAGAATCGTAGAATAATGCGATCGATTTTAATTACATTTAAATTCTATGGAACTGAAATGTTTTCATATGATCATGGAGCGTTTTTGATCGATTCGAATGTGAATGTTTGGAATGATTGAATGGAGCGCTGAGTGAGTGATATGTTTTTGACCGGAATGAATGTCAATTTCACGATGATTTTAACTGTTTGCCATATGCTTATATAACCAGAACTATGTCTAGGATGAGCGTATGCGTTGTACAATGAATAAAAACATGCAAATAGTTTAATATTCTAACCACTGGACAGGTTACAGCTTTTCAAGTAATACTCTTTATCATGCAATGAAGCCTGAATTGACCTGATATCACCTGTCTCAAAACATAACACGATATCAGTCAGTCTATTTTTAGAAACAATTTGAATACATTTTCAATGAACTTTTTTTATTTTTAAGGGTTTACTATAACTAAGCAATGAAAAATGGTTGCATGATAAATAGAATAACATGTAAGTGTCTTAAAATACCAATATTATCTGGTCTCGGCTGTGAGAAATTATCATGACGAGGCTCTGCCAACCTCGACCAGATAACATTGATATTTTTAGACACTAACATGTTATAATTATTATGTATAGGATAAATGAGGTTGGCTGAGTCGTAGTAAAAATAAAAAGTGGACGCAAAATAGTATTCAATCAATTTCATGTGCAAATTGTTTATCATTTAAGTAGCACTAACATTGTATTCAAAATTATGATTAAAGGTTCACATGCAGTTGTCCTGGACTATTGCAATTTTGAAATCGGTGTACAGTCAGGATAACTTTGAAAAATGCTTTACAATTCGGGTTTGCTTACTATTGTCATTTTCGGCGTTGTTTCGTGTATATGAAAAAAATGTAAACGCCATTGGTTCATCGAAATATCACTCGGAAATTGAATAGAATTCTTCCCTGTATTCATGATGCAAAATGTTAAGAAATAGTACCACGCCAGTCTTCTTCCAAGGCGAGATATGTACAGTGTACCTTTACCTAAATGGACCGGAAATTTAAAAAAAAGAGATAAATATAAACAATAAATGTATCATTTTCAACTATTTTTCAATTCATGGACAGGACAACCTCCCTCCAACTCGACCGACTTTCCGCCATCGATCTCCCGTCTTTTTATTACTTTGTCACATTTGCGGAGTAATTCCCCCCGTCTAATCGAGTCACGTGATCACTTGATGCATGATTATGGTCGGATATTAGACACGCAGGTGTCACCCCGCAGCTCTGTACTAATTTAATTAACTTTAATCTTTTAGAGTTCAAATTGTTTCCTCGTCTCAAAGCAACATTTTAATCGTAGGTTTCTTATTAATTTGTAGGAAGTAATGTTATGTCGTATTAATGGCTAGCCAATTCCTTGAGATTAAAATTCTGTTTTGAACTCATGGTGTACACCCATAGTTCTACTACAGTTAAGAACATCGAGAAATTGATAAGGTGAATGATTTTATATGATTTTGGAACGAAATTGAATGGGTGTGTGGAGTGAGTTTTGAGTGAAATTAGAGAGGTAATTAAATATCACTAATTTTGTTCAGGATGAACAAAATTAGCGATATGTTTTACCTCCCTTTAATAAAATATGCGCATAAGTTCTATAAATACATGTAACTACCTAATAATTCCCAAAGAAGCAATCAGACGCTTACAATTTTAATCATGTCAGTGAAATCGCAATTTTCAATGAAGCTGTTGATTGTATCTTGTTAGTCATTTTGGGTCGTTTTTGAGTGGTTTAAGTGAGTGTTTGGAATGAATAAATGGAGCGCTGATTGGGTGATTTAGAATGGTTTTGATGGAGATGAATATCAATTTCACGATATAACTAACTGTAGCATAAATTGTACTTAAGTATGTCAAAGCTGCTTCGGTTTGTCGATATTCAGATCTCGATGATTATCAGAAATTATAGCAATGTGTGTTCATGATCTTAATAGAAACGATTAACAATTGAAAAGGTGGATCATTTGGGAATCATTTCGAAATGAAATTGAATAAGAGGGAGAGGCATAATTAAATGATTTTAAAGGGGCGTAGACCATGAGGCTTAGACCATATTTTCTAATATTTGCAAAGACCTTCTTATTTAAACACAGTCAGACGGCACCTTATGATCCGCGAGCATTCTGAAAAGTCAAAGATGGTGTCCAAGAAGACTGCCAAAATCTTTTTAAAATGGCAAGTTTATTGTATAAATGTCTTATTATCAAAATGAAAATTTCCGATCCAAGCCATCCTGTGAAATCTGAATAGGCTGAGCGGGATCGACTCTCTGTGCAAAACGAGATGGTCGCCTTCCACTACAAGGGTCACACATGTTTACGAAATTCTGTCTAGCATTTTGAATACCCGTCGTTAGCAT
Source organism: Fragum whitleyi (assembly GCA_948146395.1). Lineage (NCBI taxonomy): Eukaryota > Metazoa > Mollusca > Bivalvia > Cardiida > Cardiidae > Fragum > Fragum whitleyi. The sequence continues at coordinate 33,282,352 of OX411553.1, forward strand.
TGTTGCTGCCACATATTAATCTAAGAAGATTTCATAGTGCAATGCCAAATGTATTGTATTGATATTGAACAATAAATACGTTATTTTTTACTTATCTGTACTGAAGGTTCCTGTCTGTCAACTCATGGGATACATAGAACGAACACTCACGAGAATTAAATTAACGCATAGCTCCATCATTGACACGTCTGATGACAATATAACGTTTTTTTTTTTTGGTTTTTTTTTTGTCTCAGCGTAAACATTACATGTAGTATCATCAGGAACATAGCCCGGACTTTTCCGTTAATTGGAAAGTACCTCGGACGAAAGTTTAGTTATTTTAAGGTATTTTATTAGGTAATCCGGTTTCTCGGGGTACTTTATTTATACAATACGCTTGAAGAAAAATCATGTGTGGTTAATTCTTTCCGATTGTCTGCGGAGGTCTTTAGGGCATTTTAGAATTAAATGACTGAACACAGTACAGCGCTGCGTTTTGTTGTCAAATTATTAAATTCCCACCTTCATTCTTTTGATTTTGTTTTGATTCGTCTTCTACCATTCAGGTGAGCGGTTCAGGACCATTCCAGTCATTTTGTTAAAGTTTTCGGAACGTTTTTGGGTGATTGGAATGATCCGAAAAAGTGTTTAGAATAAATGAATCAAGCTTTAATAGGGTTATATAGAATGGGTTTGTTCGATATGAATGTCAGTTTTACGATTTTTCAATCTATTTCAACCATAGTTCAGGGCCCGAGTTTATAAAACTTTTCTCATTTTTCTCAATGAAAATTTTTCTCAGATTTCAATTTTGAGATTAAACGGTTATTCTGTTTTAATACTCATTTTTAAGTATTAACATAAAAGATGATATTAATAAGTTGTTATAGATAACAACTTATTAATATTATCTTTTATTCCCATACATTTATTTACATCTTAAAATTTGGGAAAATTCTCAGTTGAGATTAAGAAAAGTTTTCATAACATCTGGCCTTGGACACGGCAACCTGATAAAAGTCTTCAAGGAATTCGCAAATATTGGACAGGAAATTCGTACAAGTTGCCTCAACAAGTTACGTTTCTAACAGACGTGCGTGTGCATTTCCAATACATGCCAATTCTATTTGTATTGACGTTGACAAGATTCTTGTTTTCATGCACAACAAGTTTCCCACAATGTCCCTACAACGAGAAATAACAAAGTCTTCAAGACGTTTTTTGATGTGACATATATAGGTCGCCCTTTCTGGTTTGTCTCAAAATTGTTGTTTCACAGAATCAGTCTGTTTTAATATTTTTATTGAATTTAAAAAGGCAATGCTTTGTTATCTAAGAAGGATAAAATACTGGATTAAATATATCTATATATAATAGTCAATTATAATGACCCATAAAGCGCTAGAAAAACACACCCTTAAAGCTTGTCTTTGTATAACACGTATTTACGAAACTCGTTCGAAAGCTCATAACTTAAAGACACCATGTTTATATATGATAAATTTCGAAATTAAGACAAAGACGGGGGCGTCCTCGCAGATTTTCGTAAAATAGTGTCATTTTCTAGCTTCAAATAAAAATTATAGTTATATTCGACTGTAAAGAGGTGATATCACGAGGAAACGACAGCCACACGAAAAGGCGATATAACGCACTCACAAAAACATATTTGTGAGAGGAAATGTAGCTTTTAATGATTTGTGAAAGGAACATGTAACTTTTAATGATTTGTGAAAGGAACATGTGACTTTTAATGATTTGTGAAAGGAAAATGTAACTTTTAATGATTTGTTAGAAAAAGTATATGTGACCCGTCACGCATAAAGGACTACTATTTGGGAACTGCAAAAAATAGATATTTGAAAAAAGAGATTGGTTCTACAACAGGGCAACCAGGGGTCTCACTTAAAAAATCTTTCACAGAAAGGTAGATTGATTATCCTAAACGCAGAAAATTAATCAAGAGCGAAAAATTTCGACCCCAGTCAGTCTGCACAGTACGCGCAGTCTGACAAGGGTCTAAACTTTACGCACCTTTCCGAGATGCCCCCTTTCGCGTGATGGGTCACATATATAAAAAATGGTGAATACACGTGGTGTAAAGCAGAGAACCATTTCTCAAAAGTTTCACGAAAGTTCTCGTAGCGCGAGGCAGTTTCCCTACGCCACGGCCCATTTAACGATGTTTTACCAGAGAGCTATAGATCTGTATGTATAAGCACCGTACAAAGAATTCCCAGGAGAGATTTTAAACTGTTGCTCATTTTCTAGCTTTATCTAACATAGTTACGTGGCGTCATGGGACAAATACCGAAAAACAGAAAATGACTGTAGTCATGGTAACTAACTGTACTGTGAAAATATAGTAATGAACTCTCCCAACCCAGCATCCTGAAATGATTTGGTCTACTGGAAGAAAGAAATCATACAGTTAACAATATCATGAAATTGACAATGTGAACGATTTTGGAATGAAATTGAATGAGTGTTATGAGTGAGTTTTGAGTGAAATTAAAGGAAGGTTATCCAATGTCACTAATTTTGTTCATCCTGAATTAGCGATACTTATTACTTCCCTTAACTAAGATATTCATACAAGTTATAAAAATAGCTTTCTATTTTTTCTAGAATCAATCAGACGCATATAATTTAAATTATGTCAGTAAAACCGAGATATTTCTATCCAAGTTTATTTCGACTATAGCTGTTTATCTTATCATTTTAAGTGACTCACTCAAATCGACCAAAAACGCTCAAACAAATTAAAAAATTTAGAATCAACAACGTCATTCAAAATTAATTTGTTTAAATAAAAATCGCGATTTCACTGACATAATTAAAATTGTAAGCGTGTAATAGGTTTCTTTAAGAAATAGGAAGCTATCCATCGAACTTGTATGCATATATTTTAAGGGAGGTAATCAATATTTTGCTAATTTTGTTAAAATATTAGCGATATTCAATTTCATTCCAAATTTATTCCAAAATTATTCATCTTGTCAATTCATCGATGCTTTTAACTGTAAGTCTTTTCGTGTGATTTCTTGAAAAAAAAATAATCTCGCTGTTCGAGGGTTCAATACCTTAAGTAGAAAATACCAAAAAGGTGTTTCTTCGTGAAAACTCATAGGGAAACAAAAGACAAAATCAATGGCGTTTATTTGGTTTGTGCTATTGTTAAAACACCTTCGAGAATAACTAAATTGCTTTATACAAAACAGCTTTATGCGAATATGAACAATAAAGATCATATACGGCTTTGGATGACATTTTCCAGATAACTTGTATTTCATTGTTGATGTATTAAATCTTAAAATTCATTATAAGAATTGACAATTATGGTGAAGTACATTGTGAAATTGACACTTATTCCGATCAAAACCATTCTAAATCGCTCACTCGTGCGCTCCATTCATTCATTGCAAACACTCACTCAAACCATTCAAAAACGCAACAAACCCTGGAAAATAATATAATTTTCATTGTTTTATAGCCGAGAAAGTTTTGTCTTGCTTTTAGTATTTAAATTTAAGTATATTGTCAAGTAAAGTGTATATACAGTTAACTAGATCGTGAAATTGACATTCCTCCCAATCATAACCATTCTAAATCGCTCACTTGACGCTCCATTCACTCATTCCAAACACTCACCCAAACCATTCAAAAGCGCACAAACTCATTGAAAAATATAGAATCAACAACGTCATTCAAAATAAATTTTGAATGATAAAATTCGCGATTTCTCTGACATAATTTGAATTGATAGCGTCTAATAGGTTCTTGAAGAAATTGGAAGCTATGTATTAAACTTGAATGTATTTTAATTAAAGGGAGGTAATCAATATCGCAAATTTTGTTCATCCCGAACAAAATTTCCGATATAGGAGTACCTCCCATTAAATCCACTCAAAACTCGCTCCACACACTCATTCGATTTCATTCCAAAATCATTCACATTGTCAATTTCACGATGTTGTTAACTGTAGAATCAAATGTATAAGACGTTTCATCAATGTTTAGACAGAAATGTGACTGACAAGTTTATTACAGTTGCTTTTGTCTGACTATTTCTATCATATTTGAAGAATAAAGATCTACAAAATATGAATCTTCCTGTAATACTTCTCTTTTTAAGCCATTTTTCCCCTTTCACAAGTAAAGATCTGTACCACTTATCAATAAATACATTAATGCAATTTAAGGTTACTTTTACCAGATAATTTACACTAAATATTCATTAATTCATTCATTTATTCATTCATTTATTCATTCATTCATTCGTTCGTTTGTTTGTTCTTTCGTTCCATCCTTCATTCCATCCGTCATTCCTTCGTTCATTCCTTCCTTCACTCGTTCGTTCGTTCGCTCGTTCGTTCGCTCACTCGCTCGCTCGTTCGTTCGTTCCTTCGTTCGTTCGTTCGTTCGTTCGTTCCTTCCTTCCTTCCTTCCTTCCTTCCTTCCTTCCTTCCTTCCTTCCTTCCTTCCTTCCTTCATTCATTCATTCATTCATTCATTCATTCATTCATCGATTCGACCTTTTATCCTATAGTTAGTTAATTCCTACATTCCGTCCAATCCATTCCTTCGTGCGTATAGGCATTCGTTTGTTCGTTTGCAATGTCTTTGAAATTTCCATCTAGAGATTTTGAGACTACTGCGATGTTGAATGAAACGTGAACTATCAGGAAATCGCAATGTTAAAAAGAGTAATTGAATGGTATTCTTATAAAGAAATGCTTGAATATTTCAAACGAAATTTTGGTCTCTCAAATAAATACCAGAAAAAGTACACTGAATAATAGTGAAAAAAAAAACGATTTTTTTGAATTGTCAAAATGGCGAAATCATACTATGCCTCTTAACTCCGATAGCAAACATGCAGGAACATTACTCGATGTCGATGTTTAACTGTGTTTTTTACAATTATAATAGTTATTATTTTTTGCCCCCCAAAAGCTTAATAGACGATCGGAAAGCAATTAGAGAAATGTGTTGTTTTTTTTTCAAGCGTTTTGATAAAAAAAAATGACAAAAAAACCCCTAAACACACGTCATAGGCATTTTCTTGTTTACGAAAAGTCCGAGCAATGTTCCTAATTTAAACATGATTGCTAGTTAAGACATGCAATTCACGGATCAAAAGGTGGAATAAACGGATGATCGCGAATGGCTATAAGCTTTGTTATCCGGTAGCATTTGTAAAAAAAAATTATATGTGTAACCACGGTTACAGTTGTCACCATTTTCACTTATAATTCTACATTTTTGTGGATGTCTTAAACTGTTTTAAGGAAGAAAACACCAAATAAGAGACCAACAAAGAGGACTACTATAAATGGTCTCGGTCATATATAGAAGCATTCTGAAAACCACTCGGCCTATCTCACGATCAACCTCGGACCTACATAGACGGACTGTTTTTAAGAATTACGGGAAAACCTTGGAAATACTCGATGACGTCAGTTAAAATGGCGTTAGCCCTCAAAACTTTGAGTGAAAACATTCGACGTCACCGTTTAATTACTGACACGAAAACATCGTATTCTTATATAAATATCTTGCTTCATTCTCAAAAATAAGGAATTTTCAGCCCTTATTTCCTTTGAAATTATAAATCTTAAGATAGCGTCGGTTGTTTCCGCTCTAATTTTTCTTACACTGATTCCGCCTAACAAAATGCACAATTTTCTTAAAACCCATCCGCCCAATATAAATCCGAGATCTGTTGCAGTTTACGGAAATGGCCGAGTGATGTTCCGAATGATATAGAAGTGGTTTATGAAGGTCGCTTATTTTGGTGTTTTGCTTCCGATGACCAATTATAATAAACCCCGCTTATTCAATGTTTTGCTTAACTAAAACTGTTTTAATACAGCCACAATTTAATGTAGAATTATAGGCGAAAAAGGATGAATCAGCACAAGCACAAATAATAGAAAAATTGATAGACTATGTAAGTTAAGACGGGAATATGACTGACATGTTTATTAAATCTGTGCTATTTTGACTCGCGCTGTCTCTACTTTTGAGTAATTTGAGGGATAATGGAATATTTTACCAGTAGATCTAATTCTCATAATTTCCTTTTATCAACGGTGCAGTGTCAGTATTATCGCAAGACGAAATGGACAAAACTGGGACGCGGAACTCAGGATAAATAAAAACGGTGCAAACAGTTTGCCCATTTTACCCTGCTTTGCACGTACATTTACGTGCAAAGCGGGTTATAATTGGCAAACTGTGTGTATTGTTTTATCATCCTGACCGCAGGGCTGGATTGAGCGTTCCAGAGCGACTGTACAAGCTTAATTTTCGTCGCAATCATACTAAAATTTGAACTTAAACTTCATGGACTAAACCAAAATTGAAATTCAAATTCTTTGTATTTATTTCCTTCGAAACATATTTGCCATTGGGTTCGGTTAGTAAAGGGGTCGATGACCTTGTTCAAGGATTATTTTAAGCCCTGTCACATACTGTCCCGGATATGAAAGTAAATGAACATGGTTTCTAGGAATTATTACACGCGTATTCGAACATGAATTGATGTATTAATTAGGTAATTTGTCACCAATTTAGACCTGTATAGAAAACACTTGATACAGCTATGCAGTTATGACTTTTTACCACTGGTCAGGAGTGCTGCTTCTAGCCTTTCTAACCCACATGAGCACAAAATGCTCAAAGTGAGCCGATGTGCTCACACCTTGTCCAAAAAGCATTGATCATGTTTTGCACAATGTTTAGGACGTTTCCTGTTAACAATTCTTTAAACACCGTTTGCCCAATCATCACTTGGCCAAAATTGTCAGAAATGTTCCTTAGGTTATCTTCCTCAATTTTTGCTCACGAAACTTAGGGTTGGCTTTCAAATATGGGCGTGGCAGGGCCTGACTTTTTTGACTTCGAAAACTAAAAAGATATTTTCTCCTTTTCCAACCAGCGGGCCAAATTTACACAACCTGGGCATGAATTTTCTTTGTATCCTTTCTCGAAATTGTTGGCGACATTTTCATTCACCCCTGAAATATAGGATGGCAAGGTGTGGCTTATTTTTTGTACTTTATTTAAACTAGTTGGTTACCTTTACAATTAATTTCATGTAGCTACTTTTTTTTGGAAATGCCCGTTGTTTCATTTATTCCAGACTAAAATAAATTGCCATCGTGCAGATTTTTCATTCATGCTAAGGATGACGAAGTACTGAAACTGAAAAATAATTGTAAATAAGATTGTAATATTTCCCAAGCACTTGATGTCGTCGTTTAATTCTTAAACCTATTAACTACAGCTTTAATCAAGCTGTAGTTGCGAGGCTTTATATTAGAGCTGTAGTCGATAAATTTTGAAATCAAACCGACGGCATATTTTTATATAGTTCGTACCAAGGAAGGGTCAGACATGAAGGAATATTAGAAGTTGCATGTCTGGAGACAATTTCATTAATTCTATGATAGGACCTGTCCATCAAGAAGGCATGTGGGCAACTGCTAGCATAACAGTACAGATAATTAATTCTAGATTTAAGATTGAAAAGATGTTTCCTTTTTGTGATTTGGCATTAGAAATTAATTTTAACCTGGCACTTGCAAAGGACCAGGGAACTAATTAACACATATATGTTACCCGCCACGTGAAAAACAACAACATAGAATTTTTTTCTGTATATAGGTGTTTTTTCAAAACTGAGCTCGGGAATCTATATAAGAAAATAGATTTCACGGCTCACCGAACAAAATCTACCTAAAGCATCCATTTAAGGTCGCATTTCAAAACAAATTATATATGTATGTACATGTCAAATGATCCCCCTATGCTTAGAAGATATACAGACGGCGAAAAATCTTGTTCCAAGTCAGCATGCGTAAATAGTAAAGGCTGGCACGCGTCAAGTGTTTTTGCACCCTATAGATGATACACATGTACCTTTCCGCCTGACGGGATACATATACAGTTAATTACATCGTGAAATTGACATTCACCTCAATCAAAACCATTCTAAATCGCTCACTCAGCGCTCCAATCATTCATTTAAAACACTCACTCAAATCATTCAAAAGCGATCAAACCCATTGAAAAATATAGAATCAACAACGGCATTCAAAATAATCTTGGATAGAGAAGAATCGCGATTTCACTGATATAATTCAAATTGTAAGCGTCTAATTGGTTCTTGAAGAAATAGGAAGTTATCCGAAGAATTTATTTGCATATTTTATTAAAGGGAGGTAATCCATACGCTAATTTTGTTCATCCTGAACAAAATTTGCGATATAGGATTACCTCCCATTAAACTCACTCAAAACTCGCTCCTCATACTCATTCAATTTCACTCCTATTTCATTCCAAAATCATTCACCTTGTCAATTTCACGATGTTGTTAACTGTATGGTTATCGAGCAACGTCCAGAGATGAACAAATACTCAAGTAATTGTGACCACTTTTGAATCAAAACCCTGAAAACGGAGAAAAAAATCGACCAAGACCCACCTGCGTGACCTTGATTATGGTCAGTCTGTGTTGATCGCTTAGATTATAAGATTTGTTTCTTTTTCTTTTTTTTCTCCTCACAAAGGGACCCTTTGTGCAAAGTGGTTCACAGATAAAAACCTTCGTGTTACATGTATTATAAAACTCACACAGTATGGATTGTTCTAAAGTAATGAGCATCGTCTGCTTTACTAGGATAATTGAGAACTACATGCTTTCTAATCTTTGAATGACTCTTCCTTTCGATGGTATGGGTATATGTAAGTTCTTGAATGACTAATATATAAAGTGACTAATATGTACGAATTGTTTTAGAAAATAATAATAATAAAAATGTATATCCTAGTTGTATCCCTTTTTTTCTATTTCAACTTATTTGATTTTCTAGCATTTTATTTGAAAAAGAAAAGAAAAAATAATGCTTGTTTTTGGATAGTTCAAATTTTGAATTTTGTGTATTTGTTTCACGTATTTTCTGAATGACCATTTTATTTGGACCTCGTTTGTTTAAATCACATTTTCATTTTCTGTGACAGGTATTCCTGAACAAGACAAAAGATGAAATAGAAGGAAGAGAAAATCTCATAGGGAAACGACGGCGAAGTAATATACTAACCGATTGTATTTTAGAGTAAAAACAGCATAAACAAGGGTAAAATGGCGGAGTGGACCGGAAAAGTTGACCAGTCTAAGTGTTGTGTTCGGTTGATAAATTGCTCAAGAGACTTTGTGAGTGTAAGAATATTGTTCTTACAGTTCTACATAATTCTATCAGTGATCGGTGTTGCATTAGCGAATTGCCGATTTCCAAATTATCTCAAGCCGGACGCTCTATGGACCGCAAATTACCAGAACGACGGGTCATTCCGGGGCTACTTTCAAGAGGATAATCAGGGGGGAGTGTTAAAAGCTTCAAAATGTTCGAAAAATGAGAACGGCGAAGCTTGTGTACAGTTTAGGAGAAAATGTCTTTCAAAAATTCCAAACACTAATAAATACGAGGTACAACATACATCATTCCCTGAAAATAACGAACCTGTGTATTATATGTGTATGGAATTCATTCGACGCTCAAGTAGTATTCTTCAATTGAAGGAGTCCCAAAAACTGTTATATCGTAAAACTTCTCTATGTGATGACGAAAATCTTAAATTAGATCATTGGCCTTTAGTCACTAGTGAAGAATTCTTTGACCAAAAAGAACTGTGTCCCTTTTCGGGTGGATATAACTTACGATTCTTTACATCAACGCGGGAACCAATATGTCCGTCGGAAATTATTCCTCCGCGACTAGAGAGTGAGTGCGAACCCGGGGATGGTCTAACAATTAACTTTCGCCACAGGGATTGTAAGGTAGACGAGTTAAATATGGATCTGGAGATGTCGCTGCATTGTGTGGCGTCATGGACACACGAAAGATTCACATTTGTCATACTCAAACCTCAGAAAAATAACGATTTCAAGGCTTGGTGTTTACGCCTCACCGGAACCGGGCCGAATATGATAATCGAACACGGCCATTTATTTACAGACTTCGTTTGTGACCCAGGTGACGGTAATGGTAATATTCGTCTTACGTCAAACTATTTGTACATTGAGTTTGAACAGCAGGTGATCAGTTCAATGTGCGTGGATCACGCCAGTATATGTGAAGAAAAGAGACTCTGTAAACACGCTCCGAGCAGTATACATTGTCCAAAGTCCTGTGGTTTCTGTGAAGGGGACCAGAGTCCTTGCTTCTTCCCTGAAAAGCTACTCGGTTCGTGGGTGGACACACAAAAGGATAAAAAGGTATAATATAAAGGACCTGTCATGAGATTTTGTTTTTGAGGCACGATAATTTTAACCCTTTTAAGATTTGAAATATTATTAAGGGGGCCTTGCGAGCTTTATAACATTTCTGTCCTAGACGGGGTTAAGATCAACTTGTCTTAAACAAAATCGAATCACAGAATCGTTTTCTCACCTAAACGCATGTGTAGTACCCTTCAACAAATTTCTGACATCATTTTCATCACTATAAGTTAAAATATCGCAATATCGTGCATTTAATGATGTCATGGTGACGTCATTTAGAATATGATCCTACACATGGGTAAGATAATGATATCTCTGTTGCTGCTGTTCGCTATAGAAGACAATTGTAGCTATTGTAAGAACGATAAGCAAAGATCTTAATCGTGAGAGCGTACACAATGAACTATATGCTGATTAGCGTACAAATATCGCAAATACGTGTAATTACTAGAATTTTAAACATCACAGTTTTGATACGTTATCCCGTCACACGACAAGCCACCACTGGGAAATTGGTAAATCAAATATTTGAAAAATAGAACGGATCCAGCAGAGCTTAACCTGTGGTCGCATTTTAAATTTTCTTATACAGGAAGGTAGCATATGATTAATCTAGATTCAGAAAATCATCACAGTCGGCGCAATTCACTAACATTATTCTACCACCGTCTTTAGCAATTAAAAAATAGTTTAACAATTTTATAATTGCATGCACTTTTAATATAATTACTCAAAGTTTCTACATATACTATATATATATATATACTGTACAATTGCAAAATACTTCAATTTCAACATAGCTATGTTACATGTGCATATTCCTAAAATGCATTTGATTTACTTTCAAGTAGTATATTCAACTGATTTCAATTATAACCTGTCCATTTACCTGAATTTATTTAATTCTTGATTAAGAAATAGCAATTACGTGTACGAGTAGAACAAATATTGCTTTTGGCCGCTATATATCATGCCACCTTACCACCCTCACCCCTTCCCCTTATGTTCAAATCTGTACCCGAGATTATAAATCTTTCCTTAGCTCAACTGAATTTTTTCTTAATATTTAGCTTAAGATTAGAGCTTTGATTCTGTAGTGATATTAAAACAAATGAATAAACATTAAAAAATGCTTTTTAATTTCAATAAGTTATAACAGATAACAACTTATCAATATTATTTTTAATGATCATACGTTTATTTTGAACTGAGAAATTGAGAAAATTCTCTGTTGAGCACGAAAATTTATTTTACAATCTCAGGTCCTGATATCTCAATCGATGCTTATTCAAATATCAGTTGCACACGAAGGGTTAAATTACTAAATTAAGTTTTCTTTTTCGCATAGATTACGAATTTGCTGTCACTCTCAATACCAAATTATTAGTGCGTGAAAAGCTTGAAAGGAATATTAATTGCATTGTCGGGGAAAACATTATCAATTTTCTAACAAAGAATGCTTAAATTTCCCATAAATTTCAGAAACTTGAAATTAACATTATAAAAGAACGAAAACCACTGTTTGCTCGAAATTTCCTTTCTAGAATGGATGGTCTAGATTCACCCATTAAATATCTCTAAACGCGATTTTTCAAGTTAAACTTTTTATCCACTATCATGGTGCATAATTTGAACGCTGATCAATGTTCCCTCATCCATATGATAATGTTGTTTCAGAAACTTTTTTTCACGTGCCGTGCTGATATTCTTTGGTTTTAGTTGTGACGGTTAAGGTATTGGATCCGTAATAGTTCCATAACATTTCGGAACTCACGATCAAGCCATTAGGAAACCTAGGGTAACACTTAAAATGTATGACTTCTGAGACGTTGTGGAATTTTTGCGGGTCCAATGAGTCGATGGGAAAAATAAAGAAGAAAAGAAGTGATTTCATAATGTCGCCTTTTATCCCAATCCTACACAACCTCTCTTTTTGACTACTCTATTCAAAAAAGGCAGCGGTGCAAATATTTCGTTTTCTACTATGATTTTACCCAGAAAGATGACGAATTATCACCAAACAGATTTGCATGTAATTTCATTAAGGAAATCTTCCATTTCTTTCAATTTCGACTAATCTGAATTCAACGGTGTGGCAATGATTTCAAAGGCGAAAACCCTTAGTTTTGCTTCTGCCGCGGAGATGACTATAATTGCACTTCAAACTTCACAAAACACATACAGTTAATTACATCGTGTAATTGACACTTGAATCACTCAAAACCATTCTTAATCGCTCACTCAGCGCTCCATTTATTCATTACAGACACTCACTCAAACCATTCAAAAACGCTCCAAACTCACTGAAAAACATATAACAACAACTTCGTTCAAAATAATAATAGCTGGGGAAAAAATCGGGATTTCACTTATTTAATTGAAATTGTAAGCGCCTGATAGGTTCTTGAAGAAATAGGGAGCAATCTATAGAACTTGTATGCCTATTTAATTAAAGGGAGGTAATCAATATTGCTAATTTGGTTCATCCTGAACAAAATTTGCAATACTGGATTATCTCCCATTAAATTCACTCAAAAGTCGCTCCACACATTCATTCAATTCCATTCCTAAATCATTCCATAATCATTCATCGTGTCATTTTCACGATGTTGTTAACTGTAAGACCTTTAAAATGTCAATTTCATGATGTTTTTAGCTGTAATAACGCTTCTCGTAATCAAATCCGAACATTTATTTCCTATTTGTGTCGTATAAAATAAGAGAACTTGTTTGCTAAAAGTCATACCACATGATTTTGATGAATAAGGTACTATTGCATATGAATGCAAATCCCGTTAAACTATTGTTAAGGTAGCAATGGACACATGGCGTCATTTTTTTCAGCCCAATGAATTTTTTTCTTGGTCACATATGTTGTAGATTCACATTGTGTAGTCATTATATCAAAATTTGAAGGTACCTTTCCACGCTCGTTTTCATGCTAGAGTTATCTGCCCTTGAGTGGTAAAGGCCATTTTTCTGAAAAGCGGTAATATTCATTTTAGGTTTAGTATAAACCCTTTACTAAGTTTTAGCTATAAAACAAATATATTTTGATAGACCTTATACATGTACACAATGGCTATTGACAAGGAAATTTCTCTTTGATCAATTGCATTTGCACAATTTGCTTTCAAAAGTTAACAATGCACTAATTTTTGTAATTTTACTAGGTAAAAATGCCACAAAAACCTATTTTTTGAAGAAATCACCCAATAAATTTTTCTCATTTTCCGATATGTTTATAATCCATATTTTTCCTTTATTTGGTAAAAAAATCAGCATACCTTTCCATGCAAATAAGAAAGTTTTTCGTTATTTTTCAGCGTTCCCCCCCTAATCGAATGACGGTTTTAACGCAATTTTATTGTTAAATTTAATGATCCAGTCATTCAATTAATATCAAATGTTGAAAAGAAGCTAAATTATGAAGTTTTACCATCATTATTCTACGTTATTTCCATAAGTAGAATCTTACGAAAACCGGTCTTTTTAACCAACGCGCAAAAAGAGCCGTAAAATAAACGAAAACCCACTTCCGGTTCATAGAGTCGGGAGGCCGCTGTCCATTGCCACCTTAATATCTTGTAAAAAATGTTTTTTTTCCTTTTCTACTTCCTGGAAATAATCCGCATGATAATCATATACCCTATTAAAACGAAAAGGACATTTTTGTTTACATTTCGTTGTCTTAGACATAGCCGTCTATAGATTCATATATAAATAATAAAAGTTTAGTTGTGTCCACCAACATCCATTATTCCAACCAATGAAAATTAGTTAAGTACGCAGATATTTTTATGCTTGCACACAAAGCAGTCTCAAAAGAAATCTGTATCATTATAGAGAAAATATTTATATCACCGCTTCATATAAAATTATATAAAAGAGTTTTCTAAAAAAACAACAACAACAACAAAGTTATCACATTTATGTATGAAACCGCTTCACGTAATTATACAGTGTGATTAGACTTTAAGTTCCATACCAAGTTCAATGAATGTAATCAGAGTGAGAATTGTGTAGGATATAACCTTCATTTTTCACAGTATTTATAAAGTATTTTGTATGGAAAAACGGTAGAACTTCGACAATTATCAATTTCCACAACCGAGTTAGATATTGTACTTGCAATACACTAAGTCCGTATTTTATTTACCTTTTAACCTTTATTTGGCTTGTTTTCGTCGATATTTCAAACAGAAATTGATGGGTTCTTAAGATATCCGCATTATGCCATTGTTCTAAATATATATATTAATTATATATATGATAAGTTTATATCACGAAAAATATCGTATGGGATGTTATCAAACGAATATTTGTATAGTTATAAGATGAATTTAATTCTTTTTTCAGAAGTTCATCAATATAACCTACTACGGTGTCAGTCTGACCGAGGCTGGTCGATTCCAGTGTTTCGAGGAAGAAGGCCATAATTTCGAAAATGACACCATGTTGCTTCAAACCTTCGACAATGGCTGCTTCCCGCGGTTTGCCTGTCTCCAGGTCAACAAGCCTTCGTCATCAACCATTGAATATCGCCTTGGTAACAGAATAAGTTGGCCAGTGAGTGACATGAAAAACAAGGACAATCTTAGAGAAACCGTCTGCAGGGATAGACAATTCAAACCAAACACAAAAGACAAATTACTCCTTGGAAAACAGATAAACGAAAAGCCTAGTAAGATACTTGTTGACGCAGAACATCAATACTACGCCGTGGACTGTCAGTTAAACAGATGGAGAGGTTTTAGCGAGACAAAGCTTTACGTTAGGACGAAGGATTGCGATTCTTGTTTGTATTACAACGGCAGTCACCCTAAAACCATTATCGAGAACCCATGGAACTGTACGGATGAGCGTCACCATCATAAAAAACCACATTATCGATGTTTGGCGGTGTTTCCACAGGACGAGAGCACACACGCCGTGTTAACACGCACATTACACGCACACCAGGAATACATGTGTTGGGTATTTCTATTTGAGAGCGATGGGAAAGAAGAATTACCCGTTATTTATATCCTAGATGCCTCGAACTGTAATCAAGTAGCTATTGAAGCGGTGAAGAACAAATTCTTAGAACCGAATAAAAAGTTAGAAATTCCAAAGTCCCCACCACGCCGGTGTCCGAATATTAACCACATTATTTCGACGACGACAAAAAGTACAACAACACCGGAAAGGGAGACGTACGAAATACTAACACCGGGTAAATTTAACCCGACCCCTAACAACCCAGAAGCAGAATATTCATCCGGAAGCTCTAGCAGTGGAGCTGAAAGTTTGGAGATAAGATATTGTCTTCTAGTAATTATTTTATTTATATCTTTTTTGTATGCTCTAACCACCTTATCATGAAATACGTTTACTTTTTTACAACCATTATGTTGCTTTTGTACCAATATGTTCGCTTCCTAACACTTATGTTAAGGTCTTTGTCATGTTACAGAATCTTATCGAACCAAATGTTTTACTTTTTAGAGTACAATCGGGCTTGTGTTTAAAGTGAACACACTACAGAGATGGTTCCCCGTTTTGCACGTATATAAGCAAAGAACCATTCTTAAACGTTGGTCGAAAGTGAAAATGTTTTTTTTCCGTCGACTTAGTCTTTTGAAAAAATCATTTTCATATTCCCCAAAACGACGAGAATGATATGGTACATTTTTGTAGTACATGCGAATATCTGAAAATAGCCTACATTCCAATTGTATTTATCATTCATACAGACATTTATTATTATTATTATTATTATTATTATTATTATTATTATTATTATTATTATTATTATTATTATTATTATTATTATCATTATCATTACTTATATTACCATTATTATCATCAGCTTCATTATCATAATTGTTGTTATTTATTTCACAATTACAATCATCTGAAGTATTCGAAGATCGGATAATTGGCTACTCATTAAACACACCGAATGAAAGAGTTTTTTAGTTGCTTTTATTAATTATTTAAAAAACTTTTAGATTATGTAATAGGGAGATAACTTTAGAAAACTTCTTTTCGTATTTTTTAGGGAACGCTGCTGTTTTTAGTAATGTCATTTAATATAATGTGATCTACGTATCGGAAGTGAAATAACCCCGTTTAATATTTTTAGTATTACACGGGTGTTGCTACAACTAGAATAACTGCAAATAATCTACTAACGTATACTAACGTTATATTTTCGTTTGAAAATGACGTCATAATGCATTTGCTGATGTCATTTCGCAAACGGCGTTATATGTTTCGCGGATAACTCGATGAATTTCTAGAATTCCCCCGATTAATCCCGAACGCCCAGGTCATATTATTTATCAAATTTGTGCTCATAAAATAGGGAATTTATTAAACTCGTCATCTAAAACAGACAAAAACTAGGCGTAGCCTCGCTTTAATCTGTTTATAGATGATACGTTTATTAAATTCGGTATTCAATCACCACTCATTCAATATCCTCTGATAATGTATCTATCCTGAGTACTCGGTACCCGTGATGAGCTTTTGTGAAAATTGGCCATTGTAGCTGAAATATTTGTCTGATCATAACCAGATGATCTCTATAAAGAGGATAATCGTTTGTTTCCGTGAAAGATCATTGAGTGAACACCGAGTGACAACGAAAGCTTTATTTTCACGAGTGGCCTCTGCCACTCGTGAAAATTTCGCTTCTGTTGTTCACGAAATAAAATATCGATATTACTCGAAAAAAAAAAACGATTCTTCATTTTCTTAACTGCCAAATAGGGACAAATTCAAAATCGTTTGGGAAAATGTATCGAAAGCGCACCATTTTTAACGTGATTGCTAAGCAAAGTTGTGATTCTTTTTATTTGTTGGGCTCGCCTTCAGATAAAGTTAAAAATAGTGAAATGAACGAAAGCAGGGTATGAATTTTTAATAATTTCACTGGTTTGGCAACGAGATCAATAAGTGATAATCTACCGAAATCTCCTGATACACCACCGAAAAGCCTTAAATATTTTTTTGCATTATATCAACTAAATTAATTATATTACGATATGAGTATCGAGAAATTGAGCTTTCGTTACATTTTTTGTGACATTTGTAGAAGTAATAATTTTTTATCGGGTTTTCTCAAACCTTCTTAATGTTTGTCAACTCACAAAGAAAATCCACATTGGCTTTATTGTCATTAGTAATTTACGGCCTATCTCACTGGAAAAGAAACCTTCGTGACAGTTTATTTCCTTGTGAGCAAAGGCTCCTATGGCTCTTTCAAAACATGCATATAAGTGTATTCAAATGAGAAATATGGGTTATGTTTGTAAACGATCTTAACCCGCAACACAATTAGAATGTGGGATTAGACCCGAAAAAGCCTACAAATGCCTAAGATTTTTAGAATGAATAACACATAGATAATTTGACCATCAGGGCCCGAGGTTATAAAACTTTTCTCATGCTCAACTGAGGATTTTCTCAAATTTAAAATTTGAATAAATGTGTGAAGATAAAAGATAATATTAATAAGTTGTTATTTGTAACAACTTATTAATATTATCTTTAATATTAATATATTTAAGTGAGTATTTAAACAGAATTATGACTTTTATTTCAAATTGAAAATTTGGGAAAATTTCGAATTGAGAAATAGAAAAGTTTTATAACCTCGAGCCCTGATAGAGGAAATATTCGATATTTCCTCACCTGTCTCAAATATGACACCAATGGCGCAAAACGGGACCATTTCGCTAGTGCGTTAGAAAGCGACCCTAGTTGGACTGCGTAGACTGAGTAGGATCGAAAATTTTCGCACATGACTGATTTTCTGATTATGGATTGGCCATTCTACCTTCCTATTGGATGATAATTTTCGAAATTCGATCTCTGGTTGACCTCTACTGAATCAAATATATTAAATCAAATATAAATTTTACCGAGTGCCAAGATGGTCCTTATTCGCGTTACGGGATATATATAGTTGGTAAGTATTGCAACCCTGTGTTCAGGATGACAGAACTGTGCTAGCTGCTTGCAAATTACACCCGGCTTTGCTCGTGCATTTCTCTACAAAGCCGGGCTTAATTTGCCAACAGTTTGCAGACCACCGTATTGTCACCCTGATCGCAGTGTAGATTCAGTGGACTTACTTTTTTACGTTTCAGGTCATAAACATGTTTTTGTCATAACTTTCACCATTCAACGACTTTGTTAAGATGTTATTTATACCAGCTCTGCGTTCAGGATGACAGAATTGGAATTGTGTATACTGTTTGCAAATTATACCCCGCTTTGCACGTACACTTGCGTGCGAAACGGGGTATAATTCTGAAACAGTTGATGCCATAGTGTCAACCTGAACGTAGGGCAGCTTTATTTTGTTATTATGTTCATAATTATTTTTTTCATATTTTTTTAACAATTCCTTTGCATTCCAAGCTAAGAGTTTATCATGTATATATATCATATTTTCTTTCTTTTGCCAAAGAATAAAAGCCCTGTAAATAACAAGAATACGTCATTTGTACAAATCGTGTCATACATTTATTTAACATGTTTTCGTCGCTAACCATTTGCGACCCAATACGCTAATAGGGACCATTTTTGGTCCATAAATTTTAAAATATTTGAAAAAGAGATTGGTTTCATAAGAGGTCAAAATGGAAATCGCATTAAAAAGATATTATATAGAAATGTAGAATATTCATTCTACATTCAGAAAAATAGCAAAGTGTCAAAAGTTTCTACCCTAGTCAGGCTGTGCAGATGGCATAGACTGACTACTGTAGATACTTTACGCACTTCCAAGTAGGTCTCTTTTCGCTTGAAGGATCTCATTTGAGAGCCGCGTTGAGAAAACCAACCATTGGCTTTGCGTAAACAGATACGAAGAGCAGCCACGAGTTCAGGATAACAAGATAATGCAAATTGTTTGCAAATTTTACCCCGCTTTCCACGAAAGTTTGAGTGTAAAGCGGGGTTTAATTTGCAGACATTTGGAACTATGTCATCATCCAGAACGCAAGGCTGTTGCACATCTACTGATCATCTGATTATGTCCCTTCTTTTGCTGTGTGATAAATTCCTTCACTTTATTATATAATCCGGAATTTTCATGGTTACAACAATCTATTGTGATGATTTACAGTAAATTAAGTGTTGACGGAAATCGAACTTCTTACAGTTAAGAACTTCGTGAAATTTACATGTGATTGATTTTGGAATTATTTCAGAATGAAATGGAATAATTGGGATGTGCGATTTTGAATGAAATTAATGGGAGGTAACCAAATTTCGCTAATTTCTTTCTATTGCACGAAATAAGCGATATTTGATCACATACTTTTTATAAATTCCACTTTATTTTGTTTCTTGTGAGTCTTAATGGATTAATCAGATGCCTTAAGACCCACACCAGCCAATACAATCGTCGAAAGACTTTACCAATTTGAATCAAATGATGATAATTTTGGAGCGTTTTAGTGATTGTTTGGAATGAATGAAAGAAGCGCTTCAGGCGAGTGATTTGTAATATTTTTGATCGAGGGAAATGTCAATTTCATGATGTAACAAACTGTACAGGTCGGTTATCTTCCAGTGGCCTCAGTTTAAGCTTTAATGTGTTCCCGTCAGTATACATGTGACATACATACAATAAATAATTATATAATGCTTTTGAATTTACCTTTGGTTATATTCAACGAAGGTCAAAAGGAAGTGTTATAAAAAGTAAATGGATAAATAGAGTGATTTTGCGAAGCAAAAGTTTACAGATGTCCTTTTAAAGTATTTTTGGGCATAGTGGGTGGAAAACAAGAGTCACTGATAACGAAATTATCTCTTGGTTTGTTCATAAATTTATTTCTAGCGCTGGCGTAATGTTACATTTAAATTTCACACGTGCTTTGGTATGTGTGACCCGTCACACGAAAATGGAACTTCCGGAAATTCTGTAACATGAATTATTTAAAAAGATATTTATCCAGCATAGGTCAACCAGACGTCGCATTTCAAAAATTCTTTCATTGGAAGGTAGATTGATCATTCAAGATTAAAAAAATTAGCACGGTGCAAAAAGTTTCAACTCTAGTCAGTCTGCGCACTCCGCGCAGTCTGACTAGGGTCGACACTTTACGCACTACCCAGATGGGCCGTTTTCGCTTGACGGATTACATACGTATTCGTAAGTTTGATAAATCCGATGCAAATAATGAGATTTCTCGGAAAATGTCGATATATTGTTTCAGAAATTAGAATAAACACAGTTAAAATGATTTTGATTTATAGATTATATCGATGGATTAACACGAAGAATCAGTATATTTCTACACATTGTTTGTCGCCTTCACAGGAAATTACTTCATATTAACTTTTTGTCATGTGTTTTTATAATGCCACATTTATATCAGAAAAAGATGGTGCAATGAAACAATTGCCAGTGGTCGCATACTATATTTTAGAATTTAGTCATTGGAACAGTGTTTTTTGGACGCCGATCTTTCGCGATTTATTGACGGTGAAATTCCAAAATACTAAAATTCGTCACATTTTATGTGATGCATGTATATTGTATAAAGATTTGAGTATTTGTGAATTGTAAATACTTTTATTTATTTTCTTTATTTCTTTCTATTTATCTTAAGATTAATGATATAAAATAGTTATGAACATTGGTGTTCTTCTCAATATTTTTTTTAATTCCCATGGTCTGGAGTGGCGGTTTCAGAGGGGGTTCGGGGGTTCAAACGAAATATATCTAACGTACTAAAGCCCATTTATTTCATTTTCGAGCAGAATTTCAATTAATCCGTCGGCCTTAAAACTCATGTTGTGAACACACTCTCAGTAGACAGTAAAGACTTAAATCAACCGGCACAATTGTGCAGGCTGATCTTAGTATACACTTTCTCCGCATTATTCTTGATTTTTACGGAAAAAAATTATGAGGCAGACTCGTTGACCTGTCCAATAATTGGAACAGGCTAAAATTATATTATATTAGGAAAACAAACGACCTTTTTGTATGTTTGAACCCCCTTTATAGAAATCCTTGATCCTACGCTGGTCTGTCAACAATACTCGCTTAGTTTGAAATCAAACGGTCCCTACGGTATTCTTCCTTTACTATTTAGACAAAATATGTTTGTCCCGCAGTCTGACTAGGATCGACACATTACGCAATACCCAGACAGTCCCTTTTTGCGTGACGGGTCACATAGTTTACCTATACATTAAATAGAACATTTATTTACAATTTCTAAAAGTTTTTATTTGTCTATTCATCTATCTGTTTTTTTCTATTTTCATTAACTGTATATAATTGGTGAAAATTATATAAATCGTCGAATAAGATCTTATATAACATATAACTCGACATGTGACTCGACAAAATTTAACGATCAAATTTAAAAAAAAAGACGAAGCAATAAATTAATAAACAAATAAATTGATAAATGAATGTTGATCATTTGGGATCTTTTTTTTTTTTCTTGGAAAAGGACGGTAAGTTTAGAAAATTGAATAAGAAACCGAAACCAAGCGTATGTTGTATTTCACACATACTCAAAAATGCATTTTTCATCCTAAATCAATGTCCAAAAGTACATGAAGTAGACTGCTTAAATAAAGAATTTTTCAAAACAGAAGTACTCACTGCTTTATAATTCAATATAATTTGTTTCCGTTAATTTTCGTGCATTCTGATCGGCTGAAAAATTGAATTCATTCTTCAATGAAAACAATTTTGAGTACGCAGCTTTTTTAAGCTTGTTTGCTAAGTTGTCCAGCAAGAATTATGTCTTATTTTGGAAAATTTTCCTTTATTGCTTCATGATAGTAAATTATAAGAGATGAAGAGAGTATTTTTTCTAATTTCATGAAAGTATGAATCTCAAAACCTAATTACACTTAAATATGAATCCGCTTTGCTTATTCATACAGTTTGATTAGGTTTTTAGTTTCATACCTCAATGAAATCAGCAAATAGTCTCTTCATCTCTTAAATGCAGAAAATGTTTTTTTCTCCTATGAAGAGTAGCTTTCTTACGTCCATCTACAAAAATCTGATTACGTGTAAGATCCTCTACTAACGATGGATGTCTAACTGAATTGACCATCGTTGACTGGCCAAGACCAACTTGAAAGGGTCCCAGCCAAATGATTCACGGGAAACAACAAGTGTCTATTTACTTCATATTCTTAAGAAAATTGTGGAATTGACGAAGTGAATGGTTTTGAATTGTTTTGAAATGAAATTGAATATCTAGGATGTTAGAGTTTTAAATGAAAGTAAAGGGAGATAATACAATATCGTTTATTTCGTCCTCATAAGACGAAATTATTTATCTTTTATAACCTTTCTTTTAACAAAACATCTAGGTATTTAACTTATAGATAGATTTGTGTGTCTCCGAATTAAAATCGGCTAATAAAGAGAATGGATGTTTTGTTCGATTTAAAAGAAATTGTGAATTTCGGAAAGTTTGACAGATTTGGGCGAGCAATACAAATGCTATGAATGGAGTGCTAAGCAAGTAATTCAGAATTACTTTGATAGGAATGGGTGTAAATTTCATTGAGGTTACAGTTACATGCAGCAACATCCTGAAATTGACAAGATGAATGAGTTTGGAATGAAACTGAATGAGTGTGTAGAGCAAGATTTGATTGAATTTAAAGGGAGGTAATCAAACATCGCTAATTTGTTCAACCTGAACAAAATGAGCAACATTTATTACCTCTCTTTAATAAAGAATGCACACAAGTGCTATAAATAGCTTCCTTTCTCTTCAAAAACCTATCAGACGCTTACAATTATACAGTGAAATCTCGTTTTTTCTTGGTTTAATTCATTTTAAATGACGTTGATAGTACTATCTTTTTCAGTAAGTTTGGAGCGTTTTTTTTTTTGAATTTTGAGTGAGTGTTTGGAATGAATGAATGGAGCGCTGAGTGAGCGATTGAGAATGGTTTTGATTGAGATGAATTTAAATTTAACGATGTTATCAACTGTATTGCAAAGCTGGCAATTGAACACCGAATATATCAAACGAGTCATTTTAAAAAGAAATAAATGAGGCTTTGCCGAGTTCTCGTCTGTTTTAGATGACAAATTTGGTTAATTCGGAATTTCATGAGCAAAATTTGATTTTCTTTGTAGTATGACCTGAATTTTGTCTAGATATCGAGGAAAATGGAGAAATTTATCAATCAAGTTTCTCCGCGAAACATAAAATGCTGTTTGCGAAACGACGTCGGCAAATTCAATATGGCACCATTTTCACAAGAAAGTCAGTCGTAAAGTGTGACTTTGATATTGTATTAGAGGCTTCTTATTCAAAATTTTACAGACACCTATATAACATTTTGAATGCAGTTCCTGGCTTGGCATGTTTCCAATTGTTGGTGCCTCGTGCACGCGCGAAATTAACAGATCGCAGCTGTTATTTAAACAACCGTCAATAAAATTGCAACAGACCTTGGATGTTTATAAGCGTATGGATATGTAACAAATCGGTGTAAATTGTTACCCCAAAACGGTGTAAACCAAACTGGTGTTTCAATAGGAGGCGTGTTCTTTTAAGATTTATATCTTTACGAATCTAATTTTTGTCTAAGGAAAAAACCTTTTCCAAAATAAAGATTTTTTAAGTCGCCAATAAATAATGTTCAGATAAATAAATAAGGAGTCTTTATGACCGTTGCATGTTTTCACTAAATTTCAAATATCATATTTGAACAAATAACCCATCTGTAGTACATGTAATAATTATGTGACAGAATTGTTAGTTTGATTTCCTTTCACGACTTAGTCTTTATAATAAAGAACAAAGTGACAGGAACATCCTGGCATAGTGTTAAATGATAAGTTGAACAAGACCTCTGAAGTGAATAAGATTTTATTTTTTAAAAAAATGATTTTTTTACAATGGTAATAATTTGAATACAGCATCAGAAGATCTCACAGCCTGTATTTTGGACCCTTTCAATAAGATCGCCCCAATTTAGACAAGAAAGAAACCTCTACAACCAGCCCCCTTTATGAACTAATTTTGCGCAAGGCAATATACTCGAAAAATGCTCTTCAATATTTTTTTAAGAAACAAATCAAAACTAAACTAGGAAAATTATAGAAGAACTAGAAATTTTGTAAATAAAGTTAAGATCGCTTCAATTTTATATAGAGAAGCACCGGGGGCTGTTTTTTTTGGAGGCCAATCAAACCTTTTTTCACAAACAAAGGTACAACTTGCCAAAAGGATTAAGTCATTAAAGAAGATGGCATTTTGAAATCAGATCAACAAATGATATTGACACTCTTAATATTTTTTTTATCAACATAGAAAAAAATATAGGAATATTGACAAAAACCATATCATGCAAACAACTTGTTAAAAAAGCTACAGGTTATGTGAACTCTCCATCAAAATGCTCTATAATATACCAAACAGTTACAGCAGAATCCCTAACAAATCTTATAAACCGCAGTTTCCCGCATCATCCTCCCCTAAATTTGAAAATTGCTTAAATCGTTCCAATCCACAAAAAGATTAGTTTAATGGACACAGTAATTATAGACCTGTGAGTCTCCTATCAATTATGTCCAAAGTTTTTGAAAGAAACGTTTATACTCAGCTCATTGACCATTTTGAAAATATCTTTCACCCCTTTTTAAGTGCCTTTATACCTAGTTTTGGCTAAAATACCGCATTACTCAGAATAGTTGAAGATTGGAAATTACATCTAGGCAACAACAAAAATTGAGCTGCCATCCTTATGAATCTCTCCAAAGCCCTCGACTCTCATTCTTCTAAAATTAGAACAATATGGTCTCTCACCATCAGCCACAAGTCTAATTAGAAGTTTTTTGTCAAGCCGAAAGCAGTGTTTAAGATTAGGTAAAATCATGCAGCAACTTCCAAGAAATTTTAAAGGGGCCCCCAGGACAGTATTCTAGGACCAGTATTTTTTAATATTTTTATAGATGATATTTCCTTTACAGTTATGCTGATGATTACACCCTGCCCTGTGCAAGTAACTCCCTGACTTGGTCAAATCTCTGGAAGAAGAAAGCCTCTTTTTGATAATATGGCTTTCAGTAAATCAAATGGAAGCCAACCCCGAGAAATTCAAGACAATCTCCTTGGGAGAAAAGATTCATTCAGAAAACTTAGAATTTCAATTCCAAAATCCAGAGTGAAGAAGAGGCCAAACTGTTTGGATTTTCTCCTTGACTTTAACTTCCATATTTGTAACATTTGTAGGAAATCATTCAGATAACTTAATTTACCAAAACGAATAGGTGAATATTTTAACAAAAGTGGGAAACTGACAATTTATTTTTACTTTATCATGTCAAATTTTAACTATTGTCCTCTAACGTGGCATTTCACTAGTCAAACAAACACTAAAAAGGTTGAAAAGATTCAGGAGCATGCACTAAGGTTTATTTATGAAGATTCTGAGAGTACATATGGAGATCTTTAAAAAAAATTTGGATTACCATCTCTTAAAGTAAGGCGACTACGACCAATAGCTGAAGAAACCTACAAAATATTGAATCATCTCAAAAATTTCTCCATAATATATTTAAATATAATATCTCTAATTACAATTTTAAGAACAAAAATACAGTAGATGTCCCGAAGCAAAGGACAGAAAGGTATGGCAGAAAGTCATTTAGATACACAGGAGCAATTTTATGGAACTCTCTTCTTAGCCATTACAGAGGAACAACTACGATAAACCAGTTTCGCAAACTTTTTAACCTATGGAAGGAAGACGATTGTCACTGTTTAACCTGATTCTTAATTAAGGCAAACCCTAGGGTAGATTGTATACAGAACTGCTGCTGTTGGTCAAGTTAAAATCTTCCTGTTTTTTTTTTTTTTTTTTAATTTGAATTAAATTTTGGTTGTAATTTGCTTTCCTGCCATTATTCCCAATTTTTGGTTGCTTTTGCCTAGCTAAATCCATTCTGTATTATGTCTGTTTGTTTCCATTTTCACTCATTTCTCTCTTTTTGTTTCATGAGCTGTCTCTAAAAGTGGTGTCGGCTTTCAAAATTTTGCCTAAACCACCTTTGTGTTTTCGTGTTCTGCCCATGCAAAATGTAGGTTCTGCTTATTTATTGTCATTTTGAAAAATACATCCTCTTTCCTGTAGTACTGTGATAATTGGCAGAGGCGAAGTCAAATGCTGTGATGTTTATCATCAAAAACAACAGCTTTTTTTTCAAATTTTTAATTAAAAGTGCAATTTGAATTGATAATTTTAATAATAAAACGCCCTTACATCTTTTAATCCGAGGCTAAACATTCGACATTTTTTGTCTCAAATCTTACTGCCATATTTCATTTTCTTATTGTGTATTTGATTTTTTTCTTAAAAATCTTAAAATATTAATACTATTATAACATCATATGTCAAGCGCAATCCGTATGTTAAAAGTATGATAAGGGATCGGTGTGGAGCTTTGTAGGTCCGTATGAATTGATGGGCACCTGTAGCGTTGCTGCACTGTGTCCTCAATATCTTATTTCTCTCAGGGGAGAAAGTCCTGGCTGGAAGGTTGAACAATTCTCCAAATGGTTGTTTCCCTTGAAGACTGGAAAGTGGCATCATTCTGTGTTTTTTTTCTAATTCTTATGTATGATTTGTATGTTTGTCTTACAAATATGTGCTATAGTCGGTGTTAAAAGCTCTTCAGAGCTTATATTATTTGTTATGTAAATAAATATTACTTTACTAGACTTTACTCAGGTCAACTAGCGTTTACTTTTGGGATATTCAAGCCAGAGTCAAGGCATTGCCTTTTTTCCACCTTTGAAGAGGGCAGTTTGTTTGGGTACGCCCCGTCCCTTATAAGTCCCCCAGGAAAGGAAATCGTGCACAAAGAAGATCCACCAAAGCGTTATATTAAAGACGAGATGCAAAAATAGTAAAAAGTCAAAGCGACGAAATAATCTTTTTGTTTAAGTCGTATTCATCACAAATGTGCTAATTAAAGGAATTCAGTCGTTACTCGTGATGTATATTTAGTTATTTTTAAGTATTATGGGCCGATGGCCTTTGTACCTTGCAAATGATTTTGTAAACTTGTTGAGAACGCTTTGAAGTTTCCTTAAACTTTTACTTCTTCGCTGTATTCACTTCACGCGCATTGCGTTTTATCGATTCTAGTCTTCAACGAAAGCATCTTAAAAGTTAAAAATTTCATTACAAGATAAGTAAATTTTAGAAGTAACGTTATTGTTAGTTTTTTAGGTTTCGATGCATTTCGTCAAAAACAATTCAGTGCAATTGTTGGTCCCCTCATGTTTTCAGTAAAACCTTGAGGATTCGCAAATTTTCATAACTATAGCTTTTAGATTAATTTGGTCGCAAACCGACGATTTTCCGACTAAACACGTAATTATTTTGCATATATGAAGTTCTCAAAACAGTCGAAATGAGCTCATAAAATTTATTATCATGCATGTGATATTGGTATGTAACCCGTCACGCGAAAAGGTACCATCTGGATATTCTGTTAACAAAATATTTGAAAAAGAGATTGGTACTAGTACAGGCCAACCAAATGTCGCATTTCAAAGTTTCTTTCATGGGAAGGTAGATTGATCATTCTAG
The DNA here is from genome assembly GCA_948146395.1 of Fragum whitleyi. NCBI lineage: Eukaryota > Metazoa > Mollusca > Bivalvia > Cardiida > Cardiidae > Fragum > Fragum whitleyi. The sequence goes on from OX411553.1 coordinate 33,310,223, forward strand.
ATCCAGAAAATCAGCTCAGAGCGAAAAGTTTCGACCCTAGTCAGCCTGCGCAGTTTGCGCAGGCTGACTGCGGTCGACACTTTGCGTACTATCCAGATGGTCCCTTTTCGCGTGACGGGTCACACACACACATTTATTCTTGTTCAAATTTTGTTTAGTGAGAAAACGAAGAATTTTTCTATGTAAAGATAACATCATAACTTATAATCGAACAGAAGTCCTATGGGATCCAGAAATGCATTAGTACAGCTATTTCCGCATAATTTGTCGGAACACATTATCGATGGGGGATTAATTTGATTTCCTTGAAACACCGGATGTTTTATACCAGGATTATGGATTATATAATAATTTTCAAATGCGTTTTTGTATTTTACCTGTGATTGAACAGAGAGTGGGGATGAAGAATGTCGTAGCTACAGATTCATTTACGATTAAGTTGGAATATTTTTGCATTGAATCGAGAATTTACGCATTGATTTAATTTACGTAATAATAATCATTTATACATGTATCTACCAAATTCCACTGGAATGATGCTGAAGTGGCCCTCTATCAGTCTACTTAAATGAACTGATTAGATTAAAAATATGTATCTATGGACAAGTAGGTATGGACTGTTCCAAATTTGGATTGTCTGCGCCCCGGCGCAAAAGCTCCACTCCCGGATTTTCTGCGTAAAAGACTTTTATTCAATTAAGTGTATACGCAAAATACACGAAGCTGATATTTTTGCGTACAGATACGCACAACCGTTTATACGACATGAAAGAATTATACGTACGTACGCAAACACTCCTTGTCTGGATTTTCTGCTTCTCAAAACGATTTTTTTCTTTTAAAGTTTACGCACATACAAACTTTTTTTTATTTACTAACATTTTTTTTCTGACGGATTTTGTGCGTACTGATTCGCAGATTTATAAGGGCGACGTGTAAGAAATTTATGTACGCACACAAACAATCCTTCTCTGGATTTTTTTCCGCTTCTCAAAACTAACTTTGATTTAATGGTATACGCATATTTCTTCTAACGGATTTTTCGCGGAGTGATACGCAGATTTGTAAAGACGATGTGGAAGAATTGTGCGTAGGCATGCAAACAATCCTTCTTTGAATTTTCTGCTTCTCATAAGAAGCATTAATTTTCGAGTGTACGCACATTTCTCCTTACGGATTTTTTGCGTACTGATTCACAGAAATGTTAAGGCGACGTGGAAGAAATTTGCGTAGGCTTCGTACGCAAATAATCCTTCGCTGGATTTTCTGCTTATCAAAACGAACTTATATTTTCGAGTGAACGCATATTTCTTCTTTCCGAAACCATTCAAATATTACTGACCTTGTCAATTTCAAAAGGTTCTTAACGGTGTGTATTGCTTTTTCAGTATTGTTGACTGCAAGTAGCATGGTACATGTACCCTGTGAAATAAAATCAAAAACAAATAAAAAACAAAAACAGAATTGATTCAGTTGAGATACAACATGAAATAATTATTTAGACAAGAACTAGAACAATGATGATGACAATGATGATAATTATAGTAGTAGTAGAAGTAATACTTGTAATAAATGTTATGATAGTGACGATTCCAGTAAATACAACATAGAGCTTCTTTGAGAGATGTAAACTTTTATCCTTTATACAGTGCCTTTAGTTTAAACATATTTTATTTAGATAATAAACATGTTTTAAATATGAATGATTACAATAAATATAAATATACAGTGCCTTTGTCTTACAACTTTATTTGAAATTGACAACATAATAAATCACTATCAACAACAATATTGTTTTTATTTCCTACAATATTCATATCATACGAAAGCTCTTTTGGACAGCAAAATGTGAAAAATCACGAATGTTTTCTTTTATGGTTCTTTTGCACTAATTGAATATTTTGCCCGACCTAGATGCATTTTTCGATCAGGCCGTAAACTTCGAACAATATGCAAAATGTTATCAGAAGATTGTAATTGTTCAAAGACGGTAATAGCTTTATTCATATTTTAATTCTTTATGATGAAAATGTTTATTTTGTTTATCCACAATTTCGTTTATTTCGAACAAAAAACGCGACATTCTTTTTTATGTTTTAACCATAACTCGCCAATCTCTCTCATTTAATTTCATTCCGAAATTATTCCAGAAACCATTAATCTTATCGTTCTTAATGAGCTTAAATGTAACTTTATTATGCAATAAATTCTATATTGACCTGATATCACCTCCCTGATAACATGGAATGGTATCAGGGAGTTTTGTTTTTGGAAACAAGTTGCATATTCATGAGCTTAACAAGTTATGTTAAATGCATGTTAAATAGACTAATATGTTAGTGTCTTGAATATCAAAACTATCTGTTATTGGTTAGGAGAAATTATCATGACTCGGCAAAGCCTCGTCGTGATAATTCTCCAAACCTCTGACAGATGATATTGATGTCTTAGGATACCAACATATTGTTTTTATATATCTAATCTTATCTATAACTAGATGACGACCCAGGTACCATATTAAACACTTGAATACTTAGTCGCTCAGATCTATATTTTTTTTCTTGCTCCACGAACAATACAATTGTAGGAAATTAAATCTGCATTCAGAAATCTTCCAAATAAAGAGATACGAGGATATACAAGTATTAAGGACACCAATGAAAAAGCTTCCAAACTGGAAGTACATTTGGATCTTTTGTATTTGAAGATCAGGTCTTATCAGAAAGATAGTGGTGTACACTAATAGAGGCAAGTGGAGAATGGTGTACACTAGCACTAGTGTACTAATAACGGAGGTTAATCGATACTGGTTTCGCTTTGTATTCTCCGTTACCAACGTTGTAATTTGGATTTTCCTAACTTGATTTCGCACGATAATCATAATTTTCGAATAGGAGACCAAAATAGATAGCGAGTAAGCCATAAACAAACATGCGAAGTGAATTCGTAGACTGTCGAAAACGCTGTTTTGGTCACATGATTCGAAAGTCCATTGGCACAATCTGGCTAACTGTATGAAATACACAGAAGTCGGTACCACAAGGTTGATGATCCATATAGTAGCAAGAAATATCACGCAATTTCTGCTGTCGAACCATTTCTGGAAATGTAGGGGTTGTGTCAGCGTTATCAATTTTTCAATGGCTAGTCCAACCGTGGTCGACCAGCTTACTGAGTATATCCCTACCGTAATCACAGCCCTCAGGAAAAAAATGAGTTTGTAATACTCTATACTTCGAATGTTCAATGTGACAGAAGTGGTCACGCTTACAACGAAAAAGAAAAACGCCTCGCTGATGACGAAGTTTAATGAGAGCCATTTGATTTGTAGAGGTATTCGCCTGCACTTCTTGATTGCTCCGAAAAGGATCAGCTGAAATGCCATCATCATTAGTGAGAATAATACAGTCAATATGCCTTGCGTCGGATACATCATTTACTTCAGCTTGATCTAGTGTTGAAACTCTCCAATTCTTTTAAATATTCGAAGTCGAAATCTGTGAAATATATCAATCATGAGTGACTTAATTTGATGACTTCATGTTTTAAAATGTTAAAACAAAAGGATGGTTGGCGAGCTAAACCTCGTAACTCCAGCTTTTCAAGCTGGAGTAACGAGGTTATGGTCTTTCACAGACGACATCTATGGAAAATTTATACACTGTATCTATACTAAAAAGAATTTTTTGTTAAAAGCCAACCCAAATAATGAAACATGGTGGCCCGGCAATACATTGAACTAAATATATAGACTGTAGTACATGTAATAATTATGTGACAGAATTGTTAGTTTGATTTCCTTTCACGACTTAGTCTTTATAATAAAGAACAAAGTGACAGGAACATCCTGGCATAGTGTTAAATGATAAGTTGATAAAAAAAATATGGAGTGAAAACTCAAAAGAAAATGTCGATTTCGACAATAAATATTTCTGTTAATTACTTAGGATATTTCACAAGTCCGTACAAAATAGGGGAGCACAGGAAATTATCCCCCCCCCCCGCCCCGATAGAGCGAAAGAATAAGGAAAACTGCACATTTCCTATTTCCAAATATGGCTTCTCCGCCCCCATTGTCTAGCAGTTTCCAAAGTAACAAACCCAATTTCAAATGCTTCCTGCTATAAGCCTGTTTCGCTTTTTTAAAAAAAAAAATCGCAAAAAGTTTCTCTTATTCATTATTCACTACTAATTGTGGAAATGCTCATGTCACGTGAGTATTTGCGCTCGTTTTTATAAGTATTCTAGAAAAATTTCGGATATGACCTCCAATATCGTAAATTAATAACAATTTTTATACACTTATCACTTAATTGATGACCAGGTCAAATCAGGGGCACTGTGTTGGACCAAACCAGACAAAAGTATAACATTTAATTTTCACTCTTAGTACCGAATTCGGTTGCACTCTAATAATATTTATTTGTTTGAAATGGTGTGTTTGGTACATACAATTGCTACATTGTGGAATGTATTATCGCTTTTTGAAATTAAAAGTCACAAATAATATCGCTCTTAAATACATTTCGATAAATATAGTAACTTAAAATGTTATATCCTTATATCTTTTCATAATATTTAACAAGAATGGACAAAAAAGACTTTTGGTCGATAAAATTGTCAAACTCTTAATTCATGTAACAGCTCAAAAAAATTCCAAGCAAATGTCTCATTTGATTTTTTTCTTTTTATTAAAAAATAAAGAGGGCGTAGTTTCAATGATATTTTTTATCATCGTTTTTATTAATCGCTTCTTTAAATAACAATCACTTATAATTAAATGTAGCTTATATAGTATTTATTCTTTGCATAAAATGTGCGTTTTCTAGTCGTTATGGGCATACGATAACGGACAAAATCGGACGTTAACGACAGAAAACGTGGATTAATCAGTAAATTCACGCGCCGTTAACGCCCGGCTTTTTTTTACTTAAATATCATCGATCTGGGGGCCTATACAGTTTATCAATTTCATTGATGCTTATCTTTTTCTCCCGGCTTCAAAAAAAAAACCCAATGCATTTTATTAATAATACATCAAAGGTTTGATTTTGACGAGTATACATATTGTTGATTTAAATTCGTCAAACATTCATGGTAAACGTAAAATCAGAGCGTAGCTAAAGACGTTGACCCAATTCCCTCGTTAAATTTGGTGACGTCATGAATTTACTATGCAATGGCGGTATACACAAAAGTGCCGCATTCGGAACACCACTCATGATCAACCTCTGATGTACATAGACGGATAATTTTTAAAAGATTTCGGAAAATATTTGGAAAAAATCGATGACGTCAGTCTAAATGGCGTTAGCCCTCGAAACTGCGAGTGATAAAATTGGACGTCGCCAACGCTACTCGTTTAAGTCACTGACGTAAAACCATCATATCCTAATATAAATATCTTTAGAATCTTAAATAACGGCTGAAAAAATCTTAATTTTTGAGAATGATTCGTTTACGTTTATACAGTAATGTGTTATGGCCCTGTCACACCTCAACGTTTTAGCCAGCGTGTGCCTAACGCGTTGGAGAAAACGACTAAGTCTGTAAAACGTCGGCATACGCTGACCTACATTTTCTTTTTGTCAATTCACGACGCGCTTGTAGCGTGTTCATAGCGAGTTTGAACGTGTGAGTAACGTGTCCAGAACGTGTTGATAGCGTATGCCAACGTATACCAACGTTCTTGAGCGTGTGTCCAACGTTCTCGTAACGTCCCCGGAACGTACTTAGCGTGTTTGTAACGCGCTGCTAGCGTGTTATAACGTGTTCGCAGCGTGTTATTGATGACAATATAAATTCTGCTAGAAGTTACCACTTCAAATTCACTCTTTCGATATATAAACATGCCACCGGCCACTACGCATATTCAAATTCAAAGTATATTGGTTCATGTAAAAGAAAAATAGGAAAAAACTGAAAGAAAAATACACTGGCACCTGTGACATATTAAAACATGCATATAGCAAACTTAAAATATTAAAGTCTGATTAAAGTTTTTGAGACTTTTTACTCGAAAATTATTGCGGAATGGTAAGAAACTACTTGCCATAATACACTCCTTTCTATCTCAATATGCTCTACCATATAGGATGACTTTACTTCAAAATTATACCAACTTTTGATTCCCGTCTACAACCTCTCTCAATCTTGACTAGCTAGTGTTATATTTATGGGGAAAAGGTATACCAATTATCAACCTTATGGTGTATATAATAGAGACAAATTTTCTGAACAGAACAGAAAAGTGTAAAACACTTCTTGTATTATGTCCACTAAGTACATCGATGTACTTGTTTTGTTTGTTTTTTTTTTTTTTTTTGTTTTTTTTTTGTTTGTTTATTTTGTTTTGTTTTTTTGTATATTGATAATGATAAAATAATACGAATAATTGTTTTATAATGTGTAAAGTATTTCGCGAACGTATTGTTATTCTGACCAAAGATTAGACGCACAAGCTATAAACGCACTGTTTAATACACATTTAGGCTACATTCTCCACCTCGACAATTAAAGGAATTAAGAAAATCCGTAAAGGAAGTATCTAAATACTTTTCAAGTAAGACTCATTTATATGGAAGAAAAGACAAGAAGCTTAAAGAGAATGCTACTTATAATCGAGTCGTTCTTAGACTGGTCATGAGAAAACATACAGATATATACATGTAAAGGGTCATACACACGTACATACACGTATATTTTTATTTACGAAAAGCTGGTGGTAGAACTTCAAGACGAAAATGCAGCGGAACTTTTACATTTTCGTTGAATACTTAAACGCTGTCATACGCCATAAACACGCTGTGAACACGCTGGCAAGGCGCTAGACACACGTTCAGTACGCTCCAGGCACGCTATGCACACGTTCCCAGTACGCTCGAGACACGCTAGAAGCACGTTAAGCTTTGGACGAACGTCTTTCTAGCGTGTCCGTAGCGTATTTGAACGAGCTCCTAGCGTGTCTCTAGCGTGCTGAGCGTGTTCGGAACGTGTTCGGAACGTGTGCGGAGCGTGTTTCAACACGTTCCGCACACGCTGAGAAATTTTGAGCATGCACAAAATTTTATGAGATACTCAGCGTAACGCAACGTATGTCAACGTGTTATAGCGTGCCGATAGCGTGTGCGGAACGTGTCCATAGCGTACCCGACGTGTTCGCAGCGTGTTTTGAAAAATCCAACACGTTCCGCACACGCTGGCTAAAACGTTAAGGTGTGACAGCCCTATTAGGCAAATGTCAGAGAAGATTTTTGACACGTCCGAGGATCGAACTCGGGTCCTCACGGTTGAGAGTCGTGTGGGCTTCCTGGTATCCTATTGTCGTTTAATATATTTCAATGTAATATTTGTATGTTTGACAAGAAACTGTATAGTTTACGTCAATAAAATATTGTCTATTGTCTATTGTCTATATAAACCAAGGGGTCAGATCAAGACTCTATGATCCGTTCTCCAACAAAACATTTCTAAATGGCGTCAATTTGAAGTTCCAATTCTAAAAAAAAAGGTACCATAAAACAAACTCTTTCAGATTTATCCTATTTCAAAGAAGTTTCAGGCGTAAATTAAATGTGCGTTTATAATTGAAAAAAACAACAACTGCAAAATATTGAAGAAAACATTGAGAAAAAAGCAATTGCTAGAAACAACCAGTTTCTCCTTTTTCTCAAAGTTTCTGTCTAAAATTAACCTCAGTGAATAAAAATTTGGTTTGTGAGAAAATGGTATCACATCCAGGGTAAAGCATTCATTTTTTTAAGGAATCAGCATCATCTTTCTACAGTAACGGAAAGGCTAAAAAACGGCCGAAATTGTTTTCTTAAGGTGTAGCTCAACTCAAGTTGTAAGAAGAATTCAATTACATCAATAACTTTGGTTGCAATGGTAAGAGAAAGATTGAAAATTTACAATATTAAAGAATTAAAATAGAAAAGGACGAAATTAAAGTCTGTTTCTTTCAAAACCACCCTTAATGTACATCAAACAATCTCTGGTATTCATAGCATGGTTGACAAGTTATGAGTTGACTTACTCAGATGAGCGATACAGGAGCTTCATGGTCATCTTGTTTAAAATTGAATTTTAAGTTTTAATGTCAATTGTATTGCATTTAGGCAAGTTTTCCTGGAGAACAAATCATACAGAAATTTTATATAGTCTAACACTGACATCTCGGAATGGCCGTCGCATCGGAAACAAATAAAGAGCACACAGGATTATTAATTTTATTATAAACTAATTCATTCTATTCGATTAAATTGAAAAAAAAAAAATCTTTTTTTTTTTCAATGTGATGCACAAAGGGGAATTTAAAATGGTCATACTTTAGGTAAAACTTGTAAATGGACACTTGACTCGTATTCCCAATTATAATACCAAATGTCAAAAGACTAATAAGGGTTATCTCTGTTATGCTACTCACAAACATCAAAAGAGTGAAATTTATCCCACCCACCATTATTAATTTCAAATTTATGGTGGTGCTGTTTAGGTGCTCGGTAAGTTTTACTATCAAAATTCGAATACTTTATTCACTCATTCTGTATCTTCCATATTTTCAATTTAAAAAAAGTTAAGATGATAGTAAAATATGTTTTCTACCTGAAATAAAAGTGTCCGTTTATAAGTTGTGTGTAATAATATATATTAGATCTTTGTGAAGCCAAGCGACTTCCGGTAATGGAGGGGTAAACAATTTTTATCGGTAGAGGAAAAAGTTAGAAATTCGTAGATTCTTCGACGCATATCACATATTAACTTGGAGGGGATGCTTATTTCAACGAACTAAGTAGATGAAAACTTCGATTTTCTTCGATTTTCTCTCTCTAGTGGTTAGTTTTTGGATTTTTGTCTATGTATTGAACTTTCTTATCGTTATCATATAGTCACGGTTGAGAAGAGACAATGGTTGTGTAAAGGGATAGAGTGCATACTTGTACACCTGTCACGCTGCAACGATCAAAATCTATACTTATCAAAATTAAAAAGGTATGAGTTTTGTCTCTTTGCCCAACACACCCGATACAAGCAAAGATTCGAGGAAAAGAATACTTTCGTCACCACTTGAGCAGATCGAACTTAAGAAAAGTAAGCATATAATGTCATTCACTCAGACAAACGAGGGAAATACTGTTGAAACGGCAATGGACCAACCAGAGGAACAAGTTCCAACTATCACTATTACGGATGAGCATATAGCCCATATAACATCCATAGTTCTGAACTCCCTACATCTTCAAAATTCAACATTAGTAAAAGGCATCGTAGACGGCGTTCTAATCGGACTGCGTGACCAAATCTCGAGTCTTGAAAATGAAAATAGGTCCCTTAAAGACAGAGTCACTATTCTAGAGGATAAGCTTGATAAGGCGGAACAATACAGCCGCCGCAATTGTCTACGCATATCCGGTATTCCAGAGACCGAGGGAGAATCGGTGGAAGATAAAGTGTTGGAATTAGTTGACGCTATTGATGCCAAAGTTTCACTTCACGAGATTGATAGAACGCATCGCCTTGGAAAAGAAAAGGACAAGAAGTCAACAAAACCAAGAGACATTATCATCAAATTTGTGAGCTACAGGTCACGCCGCAAAATGCTACAAAATAAAAAAAAGTTAAAGGATAGTGAAAGTGATTTTAAAAACGTCTTCATTAACGAAGATCTAACAGCAGCCAGGGATAAAGTATACTATATGAGCAGAAAAATGGTCAAAGTCAAACAGATACATAGTACATGGACCATGGATGGTGTAATAATGATAAAAGACAATGATACTAAAGTACACAGGATCGAAACCATGGCGAATCTAGAAGAGTTCAAACACAAGCTTGGTCTATCCTAACTTTTTCAAACAGTATACTTTATCTACCTGTCGATTAACCTAAAAATAGCGCATACAGTTAAATACATGATTCAAACTACTCATTCTTATAGTTATGAATTGACTTGTTAAAGTTGAATGAACACTGTGAAGGAAGGTTATTTCATTCATTCATTATTAATTGAGTCTCACTTCCAAATAAGTTTTATTTATTCCTATAAATTTTCCACAACATAGGTAGTCTCAGTTCACATCCTGTTCATCGTTTTCATTTTCACAATCTTATATTTGGATATTTAATCATGTTTAACCAGATAAAGACCGCGCTTATGAACTGATATTGAGACTGTGCGTGACATTTCCAATAGTTTCATGTGTGCGTGATGTAAAGGCTCCGGTCAGCCCGTGCAGCTACACAGACTGATCTGAGTCTGCGCTACGCTTTAGATTAGAAGCTATGGACCCACTCTCGCTGTTAATAATTTCATAATATTTTATTGTACCCTGTGGCTGTCCAGAAAGCTGAATGTTTCAACGTCACGTGCACGTGGGGCTGTTGGAGATGTCACGCATGGGCTCATAGCATAAACGCCCTCTTTCTGCAAATTATATAGATGATAATCGTTGGTTTCAGGGTGGGATCTGTTTGTGTTTCGTTGAGTGAGCGGCAGACGCTGTGTTTTCACGAGTGGCGGAGCCACGAGTGAACATATAGCTTTTGTTGTTCGCGAGATAAAGTGTTGATCGATCCTGCACAAAGAACAAACGATTATTCTATTTCTTTAATGCAAAAATGAGACAAAATGTAAAATTTCTATGACATGTTTTCATAAAGCGCGTCATTTTGCACGTGATTGCTATGCAACGTTCATTGTGACGTCACTTATTTCGCCCCGCATAGATGACGTCAGAAAGGATGAAATGCACAATGCACAAAAGCGGAGTATAAGTTTTTGATAATTCACTGCTTTTGCGGTGAGACTGGCAAGTGATAATCTACCATTATTTCTCGATAAACCACCGAAAAGCATTAAAGAAATGGTCAATGACATAGAACAGAACAATCTGTGATTTGATTACCTAAAGGTCGTAACTTAAGACTTTTAATCTTAATATACGATGCTAATTTACACGAAAATATTTTAAAATTGTCGGAAAATGACGTAGGTCAGTAATATCATCTTGTAAAAATGATCGATTTCTTTGGTCTTACCATCTACAGCGATCTACTTTTAAGATATCGCATAATGAATGTGTAGTTCATATTGCTCAAGTGACAATGCTTATTGAGCGATTATTTTATTAAGCAACCGCTAAATATATCCACTTGTTCAATTTGAATAACCTAAAAGGTAATATTTCATTAGTCTTACAATTTGAATCATTTGTTGATGATACTCATTCGATTAATTTCGACGGGTCAATCAGTATATGACCACCGAGAATTTCGCAATGATATACGATTCGAATAGAATTATGCTTCTAATTATTATGTTTCTAATTTGTAAACAAACGCTTATTAAGCGATCACCACCTTTAACGGCCGTTTTTTGTGACCCCGTAGGTGATAACACGTTTTACTGTAATTGTCTTGCTTGTATTTTACTCTAGTCGTTATATCAAGCTCGCAGTCAAAAATCGTATCTTATTTTCCCTATTACAGTCTGTTTGATCTGATTTTGAAAGCACAAGTCTCAGCGCTAAGCGGTCGGGGCATCACAATCAAGTCATAACATGGCATGATCGTGATGCAGTGATGACCATAACAGTGAAGTTTTAGATATCATCATTTTTGACAATGCTAATTATTCGGAACCGAAATACGGTGGGAGACAGATAAATGGATCAATCTCAACATTAATGCAGTCTCGTCCGGATCAACACAAATTACTTGTCCCTCGAAGAAAAAAAAAAAAAAAAAAAAAAAGAGAAGAACATGACTATGAATATAATGTTCTAAGATCTGTTTTTTCTCTCTTTTTTTTTCAACCATAAATTCATTTGCAGTTATTCAAGCCATTTTATAATATAATTTTTGACTCTGCATGCCAGTCATTGGTAGATATAATATAATCTTAATGTAACATTTGTGTCACCAGCTGAAAACTACTTTACCTCTTTTTTCCTGATAACTTATTATCAACAATGTATATACAATATTACTTAATATCTTTACAAATCTATTTTTTGATTTCATTTTTTATGTCAACGTTAACTCTCATTATCTGTTTACTTTTAGGAGTGTTTTGCATGGTTTCCATTTTTGGTCGGGGAGATTGCGGTCTGGTTCGGAAAAATTTTGTTGTGTACCCGAGGACAGCGCGTCACATCTTAATTAAACTTTTTGATCCACCATAGGTTGTGATCTATCTTTATGGCGCGCCTCCATCGGACATTTTTATGCATGTACTCATTGCTGCATCAAACGATACCGCTATGTCGCTAATCTTCTAAGTTTCTTACTGGGTACAATCTCTTATATCTTACACACTTATATTCGATCCTTCCTCCTTGACACATGTAATGGTACTCTTATTTCAATTTCCACTGTTTGTTTTACAATCTTACAACTTTTACTCATACTGTCCGGAGATATTGAGTCTAATCCTGGTCCAGCTGCAAATGTGCCACAAGAACTTGGAGGTCTTTCGATTGTTCATCTTAACATCCGCAGCATTCGAAATAAATTGAATTTTATCTCCGACTACCTATCTGACTTTGACATACTGTGTTTTACAGAAACCCATTTGGATTACAGCATTCCAGACTCAGACTTGACACTTGACACACATAACAGTACATTGTACAGACATGACGTAACGTCACATTCCGGTGGTCTCCTTATATACATTAAGAATGCTCTCTATTCTACAAGAAGGAATGATTTAGAACATCGCGATATACAAGCCATATGGGTAGAGGTTAAATACCGATCTGCATCATTTCTTCTGTGTACCATGTACCGACCCCCAAATACACCAGTTATATTTTGGGACAGTCTAAACAATTCATTGGAAAAGGCATACGAAGTCAACCAAAACATCATAATAGTTGGTGATCTCAATGAAAATTTACTTGACAAAAATGAAACGCATCTCACAAATATTATGTCCTTAAACGATTTAACAAATATGATTACCACACCTACCAGAGTCACAAACACCTCAGCAACTCTCATTGACCCAGTATTGGTTACAGACTCGACTAAAGTCATACACGCCGAGACGTTAGACATCGAACCTGATATTAGTGATCACAAAGCAACTCTAACCGTACTGAAATCTAACGAAATACCGATGCAGTGCATCAAAAGAAAAATATGGTATTACAATCGAGCAGATTTTAACGAACTCAATCGACTTATTTCAACTGAAAACTGGGACTTCATAGACGACTCAAACATTGATGAGGGATGCAGGAAATTCACAAACAAGCTTTTGGATATGATGTCAAAGTGCATACCCTCGAAACTTATCACAGTTCGACCAAATGACAGACCGTGGTATGACTCTGAAATTAGAAGATTCAGTAGACAACGAGACAGACAAAAGAGACTTTTCACGAAAAATCGACGTCAGGCAGACTGGGACAAATATAAATTTCTACGAAACAAGGTGAATAATCTAAAGAAATTTGCAAAACAGCGTTTCTTTAGTCATTTGGAGGAATCTTTATGTGATTATCGTCTTCAAAATCCTAAACAATACTGGAAATATATTAGGAATCTGGTCAACACAAACAAAAAATCTGATTTAATTCCAACACTTTTAACAAAAGAAAATGATGTGGAAACATTGCATTACTCGGAATCAGAAAAAGCAGAGTGTCTCAACAATTATTTTTCGTCTATCTCTAATGTTGATGACTCACAAACCACCCTCCCAATTTTTGCTCCTAAAACTGAAAAAAAGCTAGAAAATATCCACATAACAGTTGATGAAATTGAGAGTATCATAGGCACGCTGAACATAAATAAGGCAGTCGGTCCAGATCTGATTAGCCACAGACTACTCAAAAATGTTAAATCAAGCATTTCTTTACCATTATTTAAGTTGTTTAACAAGTCAATAAGAGATCGGACATTTCCAAAGATGTGGAAGGAGTCAATAGTAAACCCCATATTTAAAAAGGGAGATAAAGCCCTAGTAAGTAATTATCGTCCTGTTTCTTTATTAAGTTGTATTGGAAAACTCATGGAAAGATGCGTCCATAAACACCTCTACAATTATTTGTATCTCAACGATTTAATCTATGCCAAACAGTCAGGGTTCCTACCAGGTCATTCAACTGTGTATCAATTGCTAGAAATATATCACCAAATCGTCTCTTCTCTTGATTCAAAACAAAATTTATGCATGGTATTTTGTGATATATCGAAAGCTTTCGATCGAGTTTGGCATAAAGGCTTGATTTTTAAACTACGTCAGCTCGGGATATGCGATCCTGTTATCCACTGGTTCACTGATTATCTATCAGGTCGCTCTCAGTCAGTAATTGTAAACACCGTCTGTTCAAGGTCAATGTCGATTAATGCTGGCGTCCCACAGGGCTCTGTATTAGGTCCGTTGCTTTTTCTCGTATATGTAAACGATATATCCGAAAATCTTCTAAGTATATCTCGCCTTTTCGCTGATGATACTTCATTGGCATGCTCTGCATCACACATTCCTGATATAGAAGGTATTTTAAATCATGATCTCTTTATCATATCAAACTGGGCTAAGCAATGGCTAGTTGACTTCAATCCATCAAAAACTGTGGCTATGCTCTTCTCTAACAAACCCGCTGGTATTCCAAACCTACTTTTTAATAACACTCCTATCCAGTTTGTTGAAAACCATAAGCATCTCGGGTTGAATCTAAGCAATAATGGTAAATGGCACGTTCACATCAGCAATATAATGAAATCAGCGTCTAAAATACTTGGCATTATGAGAAAGTTAAAATTTAAGCTCAAGCGTGACTCCCTTAACCAAATATACATATCATTTTTACGTCCTATACTTGAGTATGCTTCTGTCGTCTGGGACAATTGCTCTATTCGAGAAAAGGAGTCATTAGAAACAATCCAAATCGAGGCAGCAAGAATTGTAACTGGCATTACTCGTTCTGCACCTTTATTTTTCGTGTACAGGGAAATCGGATGGCTGAATCTGTCAGATAGAAGAAAGTATCAAAAACTTGTCTTAATATATAAAATACTAAATGGTCAAACTCCTAATTATATACATGATCTCTGTCCTCAACAAGTAAGTTCTAGAACAAACTATGCACTGCGTAATGCTAACCAACTTGACATAATAGCGCGTAGAACTGAACTTTTTGCTAAATCTTTTTTTCCATCCGCAGTCTCACTTTGGAATCAGTTGCCCGAAGAGCTAAAGTCCATAAATTCTCTTTCCCAGTTTAAATCTGCAATTTTGCAAACTTTCCCACAAAACGAGGTTCCTCGCTACTTCCTCAAAGGAGAACGTAAATACTGTATTTATCAAACTAGGATAAGGAATAAATGTAGTAATCTAAATTCTGACCTCTTTTTAAACTATATCTCACCAAGTCCTGCGTGCACTTGTGGTCACTATATCGAGGATGACGATCACTATCTTTTTAACTGTAGACTCTACATTGAACCTAGAATCAAAATGTTTCGTCAGTTACGATATTTCCATCCTTTAAGTGTAAAATTGCTTCTCCATGGCTCCACAGACTTACCATTTGAAGATAATGTCAAAATTTTCGAATCCGTACAAACTTTTATCAAAGAAACAGGACGATTCAAGTGAAACGCAGCAATTCTTTTGTAATTAGTTTTTTACACAACAATTTATATTTTTAGCCAGAACCGCGGTCCGACCAATTGCGTAATATCCTGCAAAATACGCCCTAATGTATTTGTACATATATATTATTTCCATACACCTTAGGGTATTTAATTTCAAGTTGTCAGTAGTTATCAACATCTCCAAACCGGAATGCAACTTCTTTGGTCTTACAGGTAACTCTATTCAAATAACGTAGTGACTATATTGTTTTACCTGTGCGCAATATTCGCAATTGCCTTTATAACTTGTGGGTCTTTTTCGGCTATTGAGCACAGGGAAATCAACTTAAACTGAAGAAGACAACTTTTGTAAAAAATCAAAGGGAATGACCGTATCTAAGTTGTTCGAACTTGTGGTCAGACCCCTTTGCCATATAATATATGTAGATGTATTTTTTGATATAAATTCTTTGTAATTTACTGGCAATAAAATATGTTTAAACTAGATCTTTGTGTTTGAAGTACAGTTAAGATGTGTCGGTTGCCTAGAGTATATGCGCTCGTGACCCTGAGGTCCATGGTACGAGACCGACACGTCGCCGGGGAGCGTTTATGGTCAAAACACGCAACGGCCAGCCGTTGTTCACACACCTGCATAGTTGGGTAGAATCGGTTATAAAACACTACCTTCCTCACAGGGATGTGAAATTATCTAGATTAATTGCTCGAGAGCAACTCTATAAGCTTACAAAAGCGTTCGTTGTAATCGATATAAAATAAATAAGAACATGTCGATGGTCCAGTGCAAGACTGTACTAAGTGTATATACAATGTATATACACTTAGTACACTCTTGCGCTAAACCCTCGATTAAAGAAAATTCCTCCAAAACAAACAAATCGATTCTAAATGGCTCTTCATTTTTTGCTTTCTCTCTCTTTTCTTATACTTTGTTTTATCGAATGATTAGAATTAAGAATATGAAAAAGTAGACAAAAATACCATTTTAATCACAATTACATGTGTGTATGAGCCCGCTTTTTGTATTCAAATAATGCAATTGGCAACTGGCTAGAAATAAAATATACACATGTATATTTATTTCAATTGGAAAAATTAATTACCTTTTTGAAATGTCAGATGGCAGTTTCCTCTAACTGTTCAGTCGGAGAGCATGTAATACCAAATATATATATACGTACCTGGTTAATAAAACACCATATTTTTATTGGAAAAAGGGCGTGTCCACAGAACTGTTTTTAAGGTCACCGCTGTCCAGCACAACGTGGACATCGAATTATATTGGTCATCTTTTCAATATTTCCTCGGGTACTGTTGAATTTCAAATACGGGAGGAATAACAACCAGGTTTATTCAAGCTGTAGTAACAATGTTTTGACTATATACCAACGCTCAAATCATAGAAAAGGGGAGCGGACGGAGGACATTCATCTTTTGTCTCAGTCCACATATCGCATTTATCCTACATATTCTATGTTGGTCGCCTTCTGAGCGCGTATACATTTCAAAATCCTACTTACGCCTTAGACCACGATAATTTAGTTCAGTACTTGGTGGAATGTCCTTGCTTAGTCAACTCTTGAAGAACCCACAACCGAATTTTTGGTAGTTTCCGGCTGTTAATTAAATATCTTGTCTACTGTGTAGTATTATTTATTTAATTATGTTTTTAGCAACAATGAAATATGTTAAGGCCAAAATTGAGACTATTAGACTGTAAAGAATACGATCAGCTTTACAGATGAGCAGTCTGATCTATCGCTACATACAATGCATGTTTTGTACTTAATTATTGAGGGGGAAACTTGAGCCAGACTGCTTGAAGAGTGTCCAAATAATGAATAACTTAAAATCTTATTTGAACTACGCATGATAAGGGTTAGAAGATCATTTACAACCCACAATTGTTTGGCGGTAGTCGGTAAAATTTGAGTAAAGAAATAGTTAGATGCTATTATCCATGAAAAGAATGCATATCACCAAAGATATAATACTGGGAACACAGTATAATGTCCCCTTTTTCATATACCACCGCTGTCTTTCCGTCCGTACGTCTGCATTTTTTTTAACGTAATTCCCCCAAAATTTATGGTCGATTTGTATGAATTTTCCTCTGAATGATGTTTCTAGTCACCTGACATTGCGCATATTGTCGGAGTTTTGTGATATATCTGGCTGTAGCTCCGGTAAAATGAGTCTTTATACCCACAATCTTGTGAACCCAACTTATCCTTCTACTGGTCGGATTTCAAAAAAATAAAAAAAAACTTTCCGCAGATTATTCCCTTTCTTGCAGATTTGTGTTTTTTCTGCGTCATGAAATGAGTGCCTTCAGTTCACAAACCTTGTTCACGCAACTTTCCAGGTGTTCAACTATCTTTTGATCGCAGCTCCTCCTACATATATGGTTTGATTTTCGGGGAACTTTAACAGAATGTTCCTAGTCACCTCATCATGCGCATATTGTAGGGGGTTTCAAGTATCTTGATGCGTCTTGGAAAAGATGCCAAAAAGGCCAATAACCAAAAGCTCAAGTTTTCTGCATTAAATGTCAGATTTCAATGCACATGTATTTTTTTAAAGAATGTTCCAAATTACCTGACTTTGTGAATAATGTGGGTGTTTTGTCATATTTTGCCGCATCACTATAAAAGGGGCCTTTCAACATTCTGTTGGTTTCATATAGGCATATGTATTCCCATTTGGTTTGACTCAATTATTAATGCCCAATATACGGAGAATATTGTCTAAAACTGTTAACGTAGTAATCTGTCTGTAAAAAATCAACAGAATGTTGTAATAGGAGAGGCGGTGGGTATTTGACGCATTCAAACACGGAAGGATTTTCAGTGCTTTGATTTATAGTAGGTACTAGTATTGACATCCAAAAATAAATTGATTATCATTGACAATTTTCACAAGAAATCGTCCGAGATACCTTTCTAAATACGTGTATTCCAAAAATGTGGCTTCCGATCCCTATAGGTAAATGAAACCATTGGTTTCCCTCGCATTAAAAGCCTTGCAAAAAGGACTCATACATTGGGGTGCATGCCTTCAAATGTCGCCTTGCCTCTTTATAAACCAGGCCTTCAGCGCTTCTAGCGCTTTGATTATTTCATGTAAAGTATTAAATTAATTTAGGTGAGAACTATTTTTTCCTGGAGCCAGAATTTTGAAAGCGGTACTTCAGTAGCGGTACTCCAGTCGACATACATTTTCGTACCAAGATCATTTTGACGGTAGTTGCGCGTAGTAAATTGTTAAATTTCTATCACGCGGGATACTGTTTTCTGGAGATAGTTTTCAAGAACATATATAGCGCTTTAAGCCGCAGGCTATACCAGGATTTACTATTTAGTCAAATTACAAGGGAGAAAACCATTTCTTTCAGACAAAACGTATCTCTAGATTACTCAGCCTTGGGATTCTAACAAAAAGATATACACATTTTTGAAAGACTAAGCAACTACATAAAGAGTGTTGGTGCACGGCAGTTACGAAGAACAGTCCAGTCAACCCATTACCAAAAAACGTAATTTCAAAGTTGACGATAGTATATCCATTTATTATAGTTAAAGCTACTCTTTCACAGATTTTCATAGAAAAAATAGAAAACTTGTTCTTAAATTTGGAAATGTGTGCATTTTTAGGCGATTAAGAATGGTCCAAGGGCATTCGAACTAAAACCAACATATTCCAATAATTTTGTAACTTATTTTAAATTTTAAAATCATTCTTTTCCGTGCATAATCTTTCATTTTTTTGCTTGTAATGATATGAAGTTTCAAGCTGTCAAATACTTTTACCTTTATATTTGGTTGAATAAGTCAAACATGGGGAATTCACATGCGTAAATAGTTTGCTCGAAATTGAAAAATATTTTTCAAGGCGTAAGGAGTTGCTTTATTTTTCAGAATGATTTTCCCTAAATTCAGGAATATCAGACTTTCTTTCCATGCATTACCCGATTGAATCTTATTATCTTAAAGGCTTCAACATGATGAGGTCGTTACTTCCAATTAATTTTACGAAAATTTTCAAAGAGCACATTTTCCCGATCTGTGAAAGAGCAGCTTTAATGGAATTGGAAAAATGTATATGTCGTTTAAGATTAAAAATTAATACTATTGATAATGAAGACTTTTTGTCACAATTTTTTCAGAAGCTCTTTCATCCGAGGGCTGTCAAAAAGGATGATCGTGTGAACATGGCTTGCAGTGAAATTATCCGGGGGTGGGTTGGGGGGGGGGGGGGGGGGCTATAAGAATTTCAATTGGGTTAATTGTGGAAATACGAAAGGCCAAAGCTTCTTTTCCATAATTGTGTACTAAAGAAACGGCATCCAAAGACGGTGTTTTATAATATTAGTATTGATGAACGCGTTTCATGAAAATGGCGGGCTCATTTTAATAAAAGGTTCAAGCAAACAAAAAAGGGTTGACCTGTTTAAACTGATAGTAAAATCTAGATAGATAAACTTTAAATACGTTTAAATTTAAACTTAAGCGATTTACTCGAGCCTTAAGAAACACCGCGAGAACGGACATCGTACAGGCAAATAATTTTGGTTGAACCCATCAATTTTCGTGCCTTCTGTTTGGCTGCAAAATTAGTTTTAATTCCCTAATGAAATTAATTTTGAGTATGCAGTTATATTGTAAGCATCCGTGCAAAATAGTCCAAAAATGAATCTGTCCTATTTGGAACAATATTTATACTTTTGCTTCATGATATTAAATTACAAGATATGAAGGGAGCATTTGTTGATTTCATAGAAGCGTGAAACTAAAAAACCTAATCACACTCGTGTATGAATCTGCTTTGCGAATTCATACAGTGCCATTAGATTTTAAGTTTCATAGCTCAATGAAATCAACAAATACCCTCTTCATCTCTGAAATGAATATTGGCTGACTTTAGAAAACACTTCTGAAAAAAAAAACGATGATCGATCCAATTAAATTCATGTGTGAGTACTAGGATCAGACGTTTAAAACACCGCACTGATGTATTTACCAACTTTAACAAAAGAAAGGGTTTGATCTTTATCCTGCTGAATTAATATTTTGATTCAAATAAATTGCCTATTTTCGGGACATTTCAATTAGTCTGATTCAGGTTCTTTCGACAATAATTGTGCAGAAGGGAGGTAATGTAGGCTAAGATCAGACTGCATGTCAATGCAGGCTGATCTTAGCCTCTAATGTCTGCTATAGCTTTGTATGCAACAAGAATATTCCTTTTACAGCATAAGAAGGGTTAACGTATCCACGAAACGTTAATACTTTGAATTAAATGATACACATATGTGCAACAGAAATTGCCATATTGAAATACTAAATTATAAGTCAAGTGTAATGGCTGGATTTAAATATTTTGGAATATCGTGTGCTCTTTTCGCTGTTTGGTTTTACTGGTACACCGACATTGAATTACCTGGCGATATTGACGAACAATGGAAGGTCAAGGTCATAGACGCGAATATAAGGACGTTTGGTCATGTGGTATAGAATTTATTGAAGTTTACTTTATCATTTATATACGTATAGTTTTGAATCCTTCGTGAATTTTTTGTGTTTTTGTTTTTAGCTCCACTGGCCAAAGGCCAGCGAACTATTGTCATGGCTGAGTGTCCGTCGTGCATTCGTCCGTGCGTGCGTGCGTCAGTCCGTCCGTGCGTAAACTTTTTCTTTAATCATCTTCTCCTCCCAAACCAATGGGCGGATTTTAGCGAAACTTAGTAGAAATGATCCTTGGGTGGCCCTCTTCTTAAATTGTTCAAAGAATTTTGATTGGCCCCCAAATATGGGCGTGGCAGGGCGTGGCATTTTTTCGCTTTGAAATCTTTAAAAATCTTCTCCTCCCAAACCATTGGGCCGATTTCAACGAACCTTGGCATTGATGTTCCTTGGGTGACCCTTTACTTAAATTGTTCAAGAAATTTTGATTAACCCATAAATATGGGCGTGGCAGGGCGGGTCTTATTTTGAGCCAGAAATCTTTGAACGACATCTTCTTCTAAATCACAGGACCGATTTCAATGAAACTTTAACAGAATGTTCCTTGGGTGACCTTTTACTTAAATTGTTTGCTAAATTTTGATTGGTCCATAAATATGGGCGTAGCAGGGCGGGACCTATTTTGAGCCCGAAATTTTCGAATGACCTTCTTTTCTGAACCACTGGGCGGATTTCAATGAAACTTTACCAGAATGTTCCTTGGATGACCTTCTTCAAAAATTGTTTGCTAAATCTTGATTTGCCCATACATTTGGGCGTGGCAGGACAGGGCTTATTTTGAGGCTAAAATCTTTGAATGATTTCTCCTCCGGAACCACTCAGCCAACTTCAATTAAACTTTGCCAGAATGTTTCTTGGGTGCCTATTTACATAAATTGTGAAAGAAAGTTTGTTTGTCCATAAATATTGGCGTGGCAGGCAGGCCTATTTTGAGCCCGAAATCTTCGAACAACATCACCTTCTGAACCTTAAGTTTGAATAAGATGGGTAAAGGGTTGCAGGTTCATTGTGATTGAGTATTTTGGTGCATTATGGACCAGAACCAGTTAATCATTATAAAATAGGTCTTAGGAGATTTCAGAGTGTTAAATGTATTCATTTAAAGTAAGCTTTATTTAATGAAAGTCTGAAGATTTTAAAGCCAGTGGAGCGATTCAGGCCCTCTTGGGCCTCTTGTTTTTACTAAATCCCCTGTTTTTTATTTCTCCTTCTAATTATTGTTCAAAGGTACACTCTTCCTCATGTACCCCCGATGAGTCGTTCATAATCATATTGCTATGCATATAAGTGTAAAATCTACAGGAATCTGTTTGGTTTCTAAGAAGTAAATGCCGCTTTGAACATGCTTTTAAAACAGCCCGGGGCGGCTGAATTCTTAAAACTGAATTGAATTCTTAATATTTTTCTCCCAAGTACAACCACCAAGTGCGTAGCTATCGTTACGCACATTATGCAAGTGCGTAATCCAAATAAATCCTCTTTCAAAATATCGTTCATGAATGCTTATAATATCGAAACTACAGCTTAATCAAGCTGAAGTTAGGATGTTTTGATAATTCACCAAGGCAACGCTCAAATCATACAAAAGGGAAGCTAATGGCATTTATCTTTTGTCGCTGTCCACATATCGTCATTATCTTTTATATTCTTTGGAGGTCGCTTTCTGAGAGTGTATAAATCTTAATATCCCAGTTACAATTATGACAACTGCAACTGCTCCGAGCCTTCAGTTGCTCATTCCGCATATGTACGATCACCCACCCATTGGAACAAGATATCTGTGGTAATGTGAAAGTGTCGACCTCTGTCTGTACGAGTACAATATGCGATTTCTGATCTACGTTGATGTCTTAGAATTTATCTTATAACCATACAATTATCTGTGTCATAACATCTCTTATGATATTTTTCATGATGTCACATGGATATCTCTAGAACAATGACATAATGCGGTTATTTCTAAAACTTTGCATGTCTGTTAGAAACATCGACAAAATCATGCAAATAGAGGTTATAAGATAAATATACTACATGTACGAGTATATACATATACTACGGGTAAGTGTATTGTGTGGAAAAATATCTAATTTGGTTGTGGAATTGATAATTGTCTCGGCAGATCCTCGACAATTATCAATTCCCCCATTCTCGTAAGATATTTTTTCATACAAAACGCTGAATATGTTTTATATATAGAGACCTCTTTTACCACCGTGGATAATATTTTTGCTCGTCTGTTTTTGAAAAGGAAGTAAAAAAAGGAAAAACAGCAAAAATTAAAACCCTGGGGGCCGTTTTACTAAACACCTTACAATAAAAATAACCTCAAGTCAAAATCACAAATCGTACCTGATGTTTTCAATCATTGCTACATCCTGCCTTGCAATGTCTCATCGGAATCGTCTTTAGAAGACGATTCCAATGAGACCATGCTTGGCAGAATTCTATATTTAGTTACTAATCTAGAAGCAACTTTAATTTTGACTTGCGTAAAAAATGATCGTAAGATGTTTCGTAAAACTGACCCCTGGTCGTCGTTTGTTACAATGTACTGCATTGTTGTTGTCGTTTTCTTGTGGTATCTCTGGTATTTTTAAAAGTCATTATTTTGAATCTTTGAATATAAGAACAAATACATATAAAAATAGGGCTTACAATTTTGTTTGAATCATTCATACTTAGATTTTTTATCGCTACTTTTCACCAAACACTCTGATTGCTAGAAAAGGCTGTGGTAATTTCGAGGAATGTGTATACCGTGTAATTAATATTTGATTTAATAATTTCATAACTGTTTCTGACCCTCAAAATGTTTTATGTATAAGTTCAGATTACAGCGCTAAAAACACTATACACCGACGAAAATTGTATATATCATATTTCATCTTAAACCGATTAAAAATGGCTCTTCGAAACGCGTCATATTTCTCTGCTTGATCAATATACTTTTTACATTCTCATTTGAATTGTTCCAAAAGCAAATTTTGTTGTTAAATGTTTAAGTCGTACAAGGAATAATCGAGTTTTTTGTTTCAGACTCGAATGTTACAAGCTATTGGCTTAACGACCCCGTTTTCAAATTTTGAACGAAAACTTGCTGACGTCTTTGTACTTCTGACATCAACTGGAATTCCTTGGGTTATACGGGAGGACCCAGCCCTAAAGGTAAACGGTATCTAGATTATTGCGTCTCAAGCCAAATAAGTTTTATTGTAACACCCGATCCCTTCCATCGACAAACCAAACAGTCTGTTATCTCTCCGGATTTTAAGGTTTATGTATAGTGTTTAAGACCCAATATTAAGGGCACTTCTTTTGAAAAGCAGTATGTCCAGGTATATCATATATAAAAATGAAGCTATTTATGAGCACAATCAGTTAGGCAACAACTACCATAGCTAAAGCAGTATAGCCAAAACCTTGTGAAAAGGGTCATTTTATATAGAACAAGCAACTGCATGACGGTTGGATACAATTGGCTCATATTTTAACAAAATACAGAATAAAGTACTATCCAGGTACAACTACAACTGTTGGTAAAAAACTTGGACCCGAACCATAGTTGAAGCAATTTAATTTTACTTATTTTATTAACTCGTTTGTCATATATGTCATAACATTTTTGTAAAGGGGAAGATCTATGTAAGGTATTGTGTGTTATCACAACATAAATGGACATTAATAGTTAGTATACCCGTAAGGTTGTTTACTATATATCAATCTCTTTTTCACAAATTGATAAATATATTTGTTATAGACCATTGACTTAAAAATCTATTACTTGAAATGAATCTCAGAAAACATTTTACAGTATTATGGTGTGTTGTTGCACTATACCTAGCATTTGTTAAAAAACCCCAGACCAAATCGCTTTGACATGTATGTTGACAAAATAAATGGAAACTGATTGTTTCAAAAGAGCCTTTTGTGACCGAGTTCTATATTTACGTTGTAGTAGTACCTAAAAGGTACATTTGGCTCCATTTTATTTAAATTTAGGCAAAGTTTTTCTAGCCGTGATGAAGTAGTTGGTTTTAAACAAAATATCCCTTTCCTAAAATGGTTTGGCTATTCTGTTATAAGATGGGACCTTCAATGTTGTGCAACTGCTTGTATTCATCTACAGCTTCAATTTGATATATTGTTTAGCAGGGCAAACTGTCTTAATTGTAAATAGAAGCAGCATTAAAATTTGTTTAAAAACTCTTTACATGAACCATAGGTTTGTTTAAAACAATTTGCCTATTTTGGGAAATTTCAACCCCAATAACAATTAATTTGACAGCGTGAAGTGTATTCTAAGACCAGTCTTCTTGTCAGTACAGGATGATCTTGATCTATACCGTTTGTCCAAGCATTGTGTACAGCAGGTATATGCTGTGAACAGAAGAAGAAGGGTTAAGGTTAAGTACAGTAAAACTTGTGTCAAGCGACCACTAAGAGGACCACCAAAAAGCGGTCGTTTATGCGAATGGTCGCTTAATACTTGTTATTATGATAAATGTGATAGTTAATTTTGATAGCGTTTAAAGATTGTCGGTCAAGTCGTTCTGAATCCAATGATGTTCGAACCCATTAGAATCGTCTTAATGAGACGCATTTCCTTTACATTACAATTTTATACAATAACCCCTTCTGAGCTGCCAATCGCTCCTATCCGCAAATCTTCCGATGAACATCAACTCAATATACTGGCTACATACTTAAACCTCCACTATTTTCCGTTCTGTTTTCGCAAATTTTGACCACCGTTATCTGTTTTCATCGAGCGTATCGAAACGGATTGAAATTTCATTCATTCGCCATGTCCGTTTGACAGTTGGACAGGGCCTTTCACTGAAACAAGCGATTATCTTCTGTGTAAACTATGTATAAATGAAAAGACTTGACGGCTAGTTGTCAAAGATTTGTGCCTTTTGTGATAGACATGGAATAAAGTTACAGAAGAGATGAAAATTAGACATTTAACCAGTGGCAGAATATATGTAAGAATGTGCAAAACCCGGTCATACTCGGTAGAGCAGAATTTCTAACACGAAAGATGCCAAATTAAATTCGTTATTTTGTGGAATTTATGAATTAGGAAGATAATAAATGATATAAAAAATCTCTTTATAGATTACAGATAAAAGAACAGACAAGAACAATATACTTCTACGTGTGTTTGAGCCCAAAACCTCACTGATGAAGACTAAGCGACCCGTTCTTGTGTATTTCCATGGAGGAGGATTCTCGACGCTTTCTGTTGGTATGTACTATTGAGTGCCAATTCGCTTCTACTTATACCGTGTCGGAATTCTACAACCTTTTAAAT
This sequence comes from Fragum whitleyi, assembly GCA_948146395.1. Classification (NCBI taxonomy): domain Eukaryota; kingdom Metazoa; phylum Mollusca; class Bivalvia; order Cardiida; family Cardiidae; genus Fragum; species Fragum whitleyi. The sequence continues at coordinate 33,336,665 of OX411553.1, forward strand.
CTAATGGCCTAAATAAATTTAAAAGCCAGTCTCTTTATGTGCTTAACATTTATATAGGGATTTAGGCACGCCATGTTTCGAATTTACTTGAAACTTGTTTAATTATCAGACCTCATTGCCCTAATGCCCTCATGAGGAATTTTGAAAGTGTATTTTGTCAATTTGATGTTTGGTAGCGCTGGGAACCAATTTCATTTTTTATTAGGAATGACAAGTTAAAGTATAGAAACCGGCATTTTAGCTCGGCTGTTTTCGGAGAAAACCCGAGGTATTGTGGCTACACTGCCCCGTTGGTGTTGTTGTTGGTGTGCATGACAAACTTTAAGCTTCGTCATATCTCCGTAACGGTTGTTATTGAAGATATCTTCATGAAACTTGGCATGTGTAGTCACCTTCACAAAACATCAAGTTTATGGGGATAACTCTAGAAGCATTTTTAAGAGATATGCCTGTTTTCGATTCAGATTTTTGCATTATGCAGCACCTGCAGCCCAGCTATTGTTTTAGCTTTTTTCTTGCTTATTTAAAGTTTTTTCAATTTCCGTTTTTTGCGCTGATAATCATGAGCACTTTTTAAAATTCAATTCAATTTTTTTCTATTCGATGCTATGCCAAATTTAGGTTGGTGGGGAATGACAATTTTGAATATGTCATATTTCGCCAAATTCTAAAGAATTTTTGAAAGCAATACAACTAGATGGAGATATGGTGTAACTTTGAAAAAGAACCAACCAATCCTATATCGTGAAATTGACAAAAAAATATGTAAGGGTCATTTCGATGGTAACCATAAAGTTACCTTGAGTGAAAAAAAAAATACGAAATTTTCCTTCATTTTCAAGTCAGATGGGAGACTTTCATTTAAGGTCATTGTCATGTAATGTAATTTAGCACAGTTGTTGGAAAATCAAACTAAAGATGTCAAGATAAATTTTGTTACATGCGAGTAGTTTGGAATCAGAAAAACGAATCATTATCTTGAATTTATTTTTGGTCAAATAACTGTCATAATTCACAGGATGCCAAATAATTCCTCGTGTCACGGTAACTAAACATGCTTTAAGTGATGAGGTATATAACAAATCGTTGAACCTTTACCTGTCCATGCATCCACGCAATAGTCCTCTTCTGATTTATATCGACACACTGATCCCTACTTTTAGTTTGCTCACGTTAGGAAAACAAGCTCTGTTCTTTTATCCTGCGATTTCAGCTGAACAAAATCTTGTTTAGTAATTAAAACGACCAGATTCAGTAAAACCTATAACAAGCATAAAGTTTTAGCTTTGTAGTTGATACGGTTTATAAGGATAAAGAAAACCTAAAAAAAAATTGATTACAAAATATTGACATTGGTTGTGTATTTTGTAGTTTGTGGTCGCCATTTTGGATTATTGCTTTGGTGATTAAGGAAAACAACTTATGCAAGTTTTAACACAATCCGTTTTTATGCTTGTCAAAAAAAAAAGAGTCAATGTTAACCCCGCATGCTTAATCAGAAGAAAAAGAAGAACATGAAATTATATACATGATGAATATGCTCAAAAGTTTGTGTACTTGCTAAGTAAAGGGAGTTCTTTTATCTCTCTGAAAAAAGTTGAAAATGGTAAAAAGATAATATCACAACCATGCTAAAACATTCTAGAGTACATTGTTTAAAAGGTGTACAATAAGATGGTATAAATAACATTTATAAACACAACATTCAAAATTTTTGTTAAAACGTATCTAGCTTGTCTTTTTTATTCTAGGATAACACGATGAAAGGGTCGAATGATTGTTATTTCAATCGTGCTCATAACTCATTCCAGATCTTATCCCATACACAGACAGAAAGACAATGGGTTCTAACCACCGTGACCCACTTTTACATCTTGGCGGACTTGGGCTCTGTCTGTAAAGTGTCCTGCCCAAATGCACTCCCCGTTTTAGGAGGGGCTCGAACCCGCAACCACCAGGTTACGAGACGAGCGCGCTAACCACTCGGCCAGAAAGCAAGACTCTCTTACCGTCGATTCAAGAGCATAAGAAAAAAAGATCATAAAAAAGTCAGAGATCATGTATGATATGCCCTTTATCCCACATTAAGTTTAGTTTTTATTGACAGTGCTTACAAAGAATTTCGTTCAGTCCTTCTTACTCTTCAATCTCTAAAACTAGTCATTTCGATACCTTCTTCGTCTGATTCAGCTTGGTGCAACGTTTTATTTTGTGATGACAAAATTTCAGATCCTCTTCCAAAAAAGTCTCTAATGATATGGTCCTTGAAACTAAACAAGCAACTTTCATTAATGTAACTTGGGGATTCAATGAAAAAACTCAGCAAGACGCTAACTACTACTGCAACACAGAAACCAATTGGCGATATCAAAATGTATGATATTCTATATATATTTTCTTGAAATGATGCCTCACTTGGACTTGGTGTTTGTAGTGTAGCCGATATATTCGTACTACTTTGTGAACTATTTTCAAATTCAAGATATTCCTGCTGTGGTGACATGTAAGAAACGTTAGTATAAAGATAGCAGTTTTCTGTTGGACCTATCGGTAGCGTTGGATCTTCTGGAGTGGTTGAAAATGACCTCCCCATCGTCAGCCAAAAGGAAAATGCCATACCGCATACGGTTCCGATGAAAACACTCTTACTTGATACCTTCCTGTAAAATAGGGACAACAGAAACAATGCCGATGTTGGTCCGTTAATACATGCCATGATACTGTCAAAGATTTTCAGAATCGATCCCGGCATTTTTGAAATAATGAAAGTCATTGCCATAGCTATAAGTCCATACAGCAAAACTACCATTTTGGAAAATTTTGTGGCTTTAATTTCATCCATATTCGGACAAATTACCATAAGCACGTCCTCATAAGTTATCGCGGCCAAACTACTTAAGCAGGAAGATAGTGTACTTATAGCTGCACAAGAAAGGGATGCAATAAATACCCCTATTATTCCAGGATAGTCCTTGAATAGCTGAATAACAGTCACAGGTAAAATCTGGTTAATATTGTCAATCAGACCACCATTTAGAATATCACAACCCTTCGATGCATGGTACGCATATATATTGTAACCCCTTCGAATGATGCCATGAACAAAATTAAAGAGTAAATCGATGCTGAAAATACATAAATCCGTCGAGCTACTCTGATGGATGCAGTGGAGTTTATTCTCTGAATGCCTGATTGAGATACGCACAGATAAAGATACATGCTAAATGTACTTACTAAGACGTTCAAAAACGTGTAGCGCTCTTTAGGGTCGAGCTTTATATTTCCGATATTCAGTTGATGTTTTGCGAGTTCTAAGACTCTAGAAGTGCCACCAGCATCGATTGATGATTTCACAATTATTCCAAGCACCATAATGCAAAGCTGAAAAACATCTGTCCAAATCACAGCCTTGATACCGCCAATCGATGTGTAAATTGCTGTCAAGGTTGTGTATATCAGTACCGTGCCCCAGTATGGTATTCCGATGATGACCTCTGCGGCGACACATGTGCCGTAAATGACTGTACCCATGTAGAAAATGTTGTAAATAACGCTTGTAAAAACCGACAAATATCTCAATAAATTGTCACCATAACGAAGGTAGAAATATTTATTCACACTGGTTATTTTCAAGGGATAAATCACTGGAACTATTACAAATCCAGCGAAAGCATAGCTAAACATAATTCCAATGATACTGTAGCAATAAGCCATGCTGTATGCGTAAACCTCAACAGGGGTTGCAAGAATCAAAAGTGATGAGTTGAAAGTTACAATGAATGACATTGCTAAAGGTAATGTAGTCGATCTTCTACCTGTTACAAAGTAATCGTCAGCTGAATTTCTTTTCTTCCTTCTGTCCCATAATGCAAGGATTATTCCTATCAAAAAGGAAATAGCCAAAGTAGCCAAAAATAACGTAAAATCGACAATTCCAAAATATTCCTTCATTTTTACCTGGTCTTGCTCGACTAACTAGATACTTGCTTAGTTTTAGTGCACTTCTTATAGGTCCCATAATGGTATGATCATTTAAGCGTTTACTTTCACTCACATGAAAATTAATATTCTATTTGTAATGAAATTAATCATTGATATTCATTTTAAAAATGAATGAAAAAATATATATTAACTAGATGAAAATGATAATTCTAAATTCAGAAAACCCCGAGGTGTGAAAGTATTGCTACGAGTGAACCTGTGCCATCCGCACAGTATGGCTAGGATCGATACTTTACACACTGCCCGGGTGGTCCTTTTTCGCTTGACGTATCAGAATTTTAACCATACAAATACACCCGTCAGAGTATACGCGACGAAAATCAAGAGGAGTCCAGCATTCAGGAAGACAAAGTGGTGCAAACAGTTTGTCAGTTATATCCAGTTTTGCACGTGCGCGTGCAAAGCGGGGTATAATTTGCGAGATGTTCGCAACGCTGTGTCATCCTGAACGCAGGGCAGTATCTGGCCTTTTTTATTATTCATAAAAGTCAAGATTGTTTCAGAGCTGAGAATTCCATGGCTTTCATTTACATAGGCATAGCTAGGATTAAAAAAAAACGCACTCAGAAGGCGACCAACATAGAATATGTAGGGTAAAGGCAATATGTGGACTGTGACAAACGATTAAAGTTCTCCGCCCGCTCCTCTTTTCTAAAGTTTAATCGTTTGGGAATAATCAAAACTTCAATCAAAACTTCGTAACAACAGCTTGAATAAAGGGTTCAATATAAGGTAGCTCATTTGATAATGTCATGTTGGACGTAAGCGAGTTGCAAAAATTAGGAAGATTTATAATGATTTTCATTACATTCAGATTCCTACGATGGCTTGACAAAGACATTGGCTACAAAGAGTGGTGTTGTCGTTATATCAGTAGAGTGAGTACTATGGACCATCTACATTTCAAATTTAGTGGTGTCAAACATTTTTATGCATTCTAATTTGTTGCAAATTACTCCTTAGACCCTTCTCCATATAAGGTGAGAAGGTTGTAAGCTTTTTGTGTATCTTAATTTCCTGAAAAAAATCAACAACAGCTACTGCAATAACAAACATATAGTTCTATTAGTTAAATAAAGATAGTTATAAAAATAAAAATAATAATAATTATCATTATTATTATTATTATTATTTTCTATAGTCATAGCAATGGAAGTTCACTAAAACGATTCCATAGTTTTAATTATTCTTAATTTAAAAAAAAAAATCGTATTTTGTGCAAATAACACTAGGGAAGTTTTTTTTTTTTTTTTGGTGCGTTTGGGATAAAAATGAAAATGTGGCTTTCACGCTATCCTTTTTTCATAATTTAGAAATAACCTGATAAGTATTGATTTATGTCAAAAATTGGATTCTGCATATTTTAAAAATAGATACATAGATAGAATACAAAAGAGGGTTAGCAGAATAAGTAGTGCAAATATTTTCATATACTTGGGTAGAATTATTATTCTATGTTTTGCGAATTTGCTATCTGACCAAGGTAAAAAATGAATTTAGCACCTCCCAGATGGTTCTTTTTTGCTAGACGTAACACACATGAATCTGTTAGTCGGATTTCTAACAATTTTACGTGTACGTGATGACGAGATATCGAGCTCTTAGAGCTGCCATACAACACATTAACAATATTCTCCGATTGTGAATAGAGAACTATACGTCCGTTGCTAGCTCTCAATGAAGACTCGGACCAGACTGTGCGGATGCACAGGTTGGTCCGAGTCCTACAGTTGCGCACATGAATGCAAAATCGTCGGGAATGTCACAAACTCATGTGCTATACGGATTTGACTGTTTTGTACAGGTACAGACTGAGCCCACAGTTTCCCCATCCTACACCCCTGGAAGATTGTCTCGAGGCTGTGAACCACGTGATTGATCATTCGGCTATACTCGGTATTGATCCTTCAAGGGTAGCAGTTGGGGGAGACAGCGCAGGTGGAAACATGGTGGCTGCTGTTTCTTTAAAACTTAGAAAAAAGATTAAGCTTCAATTTTTATTAGTTCCAGTTTTACAGTTTTTCAACTTTAACACGTCGTCAATATTTGAAAATAAGAAATACTTTTCAAAGACTTCTAATAGCATGTACCAGGTTGTGTTTTGGTTGAATTATCTTGGGCTGGGTTACAATTACATGTCAACAATTATGCAAAATAAACATGTTTCTAGTGAATTGCTGAAATCAAAGTACGCAAATTATGTCGACCAAAACAAGTGGATGGATAGAAAATACATTCACACTGAATCATTAGAAAACATGGAGTTAAACATTCGACCAAATGATGGAGGTGGTACGCTATCAAGAGAATTCATTTTGAAAATGACAAATCCGTATATATGTCCGCTCATGGCGAACAAGGACTCTTTAGTAGGTTTACCGAGAGCTTATGTGATGACAGCTAAATACGACATGATTAGGGATGATGGAATCATGTATTATAGGAGGTTGAAAGATGCTGGAGTGACGGCCCACCACGTGAACTATAAAACCTTTCATAATTCATTGACTATGGTGAATGGCCCTTTAGCCTTAGATACTGCAAAAGCAATTGTTCAAGATATGGTTAATTATATGCTGCTGCATTTATAGCAATGAAAATTGCCGATAAAAAATATTTACAGTAAAACTTGTTTAAAGCGACCACTAACGGGACCAAAAAAAGCGGTCGTTAAGGAAAATAGCCGCTTATTACACGTGTTGTCTATAAATAAGAAACTTACTTTGTGAATGAATATGCATATTACTGCAAAAATCTCAGTAATTCTTTGATGTTCAAATCAATAGAATCTTCTCATTGAGACGATTCTGGAGAGTTTTAACAACATAGGATTTATTTCAAATAGTTTTCAGACCAACCATACTTTTTTGAAAACATTTTGGTTTAAAGAAGGCGAATTAGAAACCGGTCGCTTAATAAAGGTGGCTGCTTAATAGACGTGGTCGCTTGAGCAGGATTGGCTGTACATGAAAGGAGATACAGAAAATATTTAGGTCCTTATTTTTAAGTTACGGAAGTAAATCTTCAGTGAGATAAAAAGACAGAGATTGTTTTATTGACCAGAATTTCCCGTTTTAGTTATCACATAACACTTACATGAAAACATGAAATACAAAGTTCGGACAACGAAATAATCGCCCGTGGATAAAAATATCATAGAAAATAAGTAATAAAATATATATTTTTGAACGCAATATAAAGAAAATGAAAAATAGATATTATTTCTATTTAACAATTAGAATTATTCCAGAAACCAACAAAAAGTTGTTATTTATTTTTTATCCCATTTAGGTAAGTTTAAATGCCTTTTTGGTGTGCGAGGGAGAGAGAGATCAAAGGTCTATTTTAGTTATACTTACATCGACAAAATCAACGCTTTAGTCATTCACTTAAACTTGTCCATCTATGATATCGTCATTCATGGTAATGTTTGCCCTCCTTATGGGCCAATGCATTGTTAGGTCGCAGTCTCGAGACAGAGAGGGTCTTGTACATGGAATAATTTCTTTGGTGAGACTTAGTCTTACGGTCTTTCAATCACATATCGGCAATTTTCATTTATTCGCGTTCTTCTTAGCCATCACAAGCGTAAGGATGAAACTCTCTTTACTATCAAAGATCCGAGTGTTGAAACCCCTGTCAAAAATAACGCATGTCCAGACTGACCTTGTTGTCCAATTTCTCATATGTGACGCGTCACGCGAATAGGGACCATCTGAGAACTCCGTTCAATTAACATTTGAAAAAGGAGATAGGTTCTAGTGAAGGCCAACCAGAGTTCGCATTATAAAATTTCTTTCACGGATTGGTAGATGTATTATTCTAGATTCAAAAAATAGCAAAATGTGAAAACTGTCGATCCTAGGCAATCTGTGAAGTCCGCGCACTCTGTCTAGGTTCGACACTTTTCGCACTACCCAGATGGTCCATTTTTCTGTGACGGGTCACATATACATACAACCAGAATGCAACAAGAGACGTCAGTGACGGGTTATGCTCCCCGAATAAATGCTTGATAATAAGTGTGCTTTAAATCAACAGTTAACATTTATTTAAAACTGTTTATCATGTCATCTTTTGTAAGAAGGTTATACTAGCATATGCTGAAGGGTTCCCAGGGTTGTGGAGAAAAGGTTTAGGACCGATTACTGAGAGAAATGTATTTATACCACATCAAGCGCCTATTAGACATGTGCGAAGTAAGTGTGAAAACGGAAACCGAGACCGAAAACGGTTTAAATTGGGGGACCGTATCAAAATGTACGAAATAAACGAAAGCCGGGTTTTGACCCTATTTAAGCGTTTCAAAAGGTGTATTTTGCAAAATTTCTCTAGTAATATATCATTAAACCGTAAATCTTGAAATCTGATTCCGGCAAAACCCGTAATGCTTTCACATCGTCTTGGTTCATTACGTCGCCTAGTTCTTTTTATGTTCGACTATTGCTACTCAACTTAACTAATTAATTAATTACCAAGATGATTTGTCTTACCAACTTGGCCTATACCTAAGAAACTATCTTTATCAGATCAACATGTACAGTGTTATTGAAAGCATAAATTCAGACCCTCAATAGTAGAAACTTATGGAACGTTTAAAAATTGAGCCAATCTATGCTTGTGAGTAGACATCCTATGCAGAGTAACATTTCTAGCTTAGTTTACAACAAGCTTACGACGCCCGTAATGCGTCAGAATTGTGTATTGTCAAAAAGGCTGTCCACGGCGTTCATGCGACCAACGCATGGTTTAACGGATGCCGTATATAATATGGATGTATCCATAATTACTTTCAGTGTGTATGTCTATATTATGGACATGCATCCATAAACTTTATTGGTGCACCTCCAATATATTGACGCAAGCCATGTTTTACTTGCCAATCTCAACGATATTAAGCGTGCCCACCCTCATTTTGTACGAAACTGTAAAGATTTTTGGGGTTCAATCGCAAACTAAAAGAGCACATCTTCATTAATTCGGACAGGCACCCGTAGAAATAAAGAATTGCATGAATTTGTACTTCTAGAGCTATCATATAGACTTTGTAATACACTCGCTTCAAAACTGTGTGGTCCCTAGTATGATTTACCAGAGTAAATTGTCTATTTCACGGTATGAATAATGAATAATAAGTTTTTGGCGACAATCTCGAATACCATTCGGAACAGCACTCGATCAATCGAACGACTAACCTCGGATTAACATAGATGGACTATATTGAAAATTAAGAGAAATCATGATAAAAAGCGCTAGTTTTTCTCGCATTATGTCCGTCAATCGAAATGCACAACTTTGTTTCATACCCACCCACCTTAAATACATCCGAGGTCTTTTGCCATTTATAGAAATGGCCGAGGGATTTTCCGAATGCCTCGAAACAACATCCTATATGGGTTGAAGTTAAAAGAACATCAACCATATAAACTGACGTCAAGCGATTTAGTGAATATTGTTTTGTTTTGTTTTTCTGATAGGCATTTATTATCATGAAATATATATGGCTTTAAAACCTTTTTTGAAATTGAAACAATTTGTTAAGCGTACTTTGGGTTATCACGGATGATGTCCCTATTTATAGACTTCGCCATTTTCATGGCTTTTTAAATGACGGTTTTTACTTTTGATTCAACTGTCCCTATTCAAGATGAGATTTGATAAGAAACCGTTCCTCGATCTCAAGTTCTAACGACCCTATTGAATCGCAAATCTAGTCATCGGTATGTGGCTACCACCAATAACTATGGTTTCTTAAGCCTTGTTTGCACTTGGCATACGGAGCCCGTACGGCGCCCGTAACTCGCCACAACCCCAACATCGTGCGGTGCCCATGCGACAGCACACGGTATCTGTGTCGGTGCGATTTTGTATAAAAAATAGTTATACAAGTTTTTAAAAATCGCAAGACCGCGCGGAGACCGTAGCCCGTAGATTCGTCGTAGAGGCATTGCACGGCCACCGTGCGATATTTTACCTTTAAATCTTTAACGGATCATCTAACGGTCCCCTTGCGGGTACCGTAAGATGATCGTTAGGCGGCCGCGCGGTTAACAGTGTAAATAGTTGACAAATCGCACGGTCCCCGTACGGGGATCGCACGATTACCTTGCAATCGCCGCTCGGGCACCTCAATGATTCTCTTAATAGTTTTGTGAAAACACGTGAGTCCACCTCGAGATTTTGTGAACCCATACGCCGTAGAAAAAAAAAATCGTACGTTGTCAAAACTATGATACAAGAAATTGCAGGCTGCGATATCGTAAGGCGATCGTGGCAAATGTAAACTAGGCTTTAATGCTAGAATGTACTCTCTTGTGAAACATTTTCCTGTTTTTCTTTTATTGAAATTAATGCCAAAGGCCCAATCCCGTTAGTTACACTACCATGCTCTAATTGCTTCTTCGAGTCTTATTTAACCAACCAATGCTGTTCCGCATCAAAAATGAAATCAAGAGTCCGTATAGACAGGGGCTTAGGTAAAAAACAAAATTACAACATTAGCAACCACTCTTCCAACTTAGGCACCCAATCTCAAATTCATTTTACGGGTATGAATAATGCAAACTCTTTCGTAAATTTGCTTTGGCTGAACGAATACTATACTGGATGACTTGATTAAAAAAAATAGTCAAACTGATTGGTTGCCTTTAAGTACGCACCCTATAAGCTAGACTGCGATGCGTTTCTCACATTACTTGTAGCATTACTTATAGCTAGAGCTAGTGTTACACAAACGGCCCGACGCGGCGGCGAGACGTCGTCGACGTCTTTCTGTAAAATCCGTGATAAAATCGACTTCCATTCGACGACTAGCGGCTGATCGGTGCATCGGCCGATTCAAGAGTGGATTTGTCTAAGATCGGCGGCGAGTCGTAGAGTTTTATCTTTAAGTTAAATCTGTCGACTAGTCGGCAAAATGTGTCAGATTTGTGGATGACCATTGACGACCAATATCCGGAGATCAGCTGAGCTACGGCTGCTCATTGGCCGGACACAGGCCGTTTTGTACATACCGCAGTCGTGTTTTCTGACCCTTTATCTTCCGTTTGATGCCGGCGATGCATTACAGGCGCATCGCCGACATCTCGCCGACGTTTTATCAACACAATATGTTTAATCAGCCCATAATTTCTATATCATCACAGGACAAGAAATAAGACATCGCCGGGTTGGTTGGGTTTTACGTGCCTGTAAAATAATATTTTGTTATGATATAGGGCCGGCACCCGGTGGACGTTATTTTTCACTTATCATCTGAAGAAGAAAAAAAGCCACCGCCGATGTGTCGGGAATAATAAAAAATGTGATTGGTTTCATTTGAATTAGTTTAACAATAAGAGAAACAACTGTTTCGAAAATTTGCATTTCATCATAATGAGTCTACATAACTGGGACAAAGGAAAGACAAACAATTAAAGTTCCAGCATGAATTACGTCTAGAACCCGACCTAAATATATGAGTTACAAGATGATAGGAAACAGATGAATTCCAACCTGTTTGCGATCTGTTGTAAATATTTTTGTGAAAATTATCAATGTCAAAACTATAGAGTCTCCTTTTCTGTCATCGTTTATCTAGCAAAAGATGTACAAATACGACAAATTATAACATAGTTGAAATCTTTCAAATAGCGAACGGCCCCGCGTTTATCTCTAATTTTTGTTTTTATTTGCGTTAAAATTACGACAATCTTAAGGGGTTTTTTTTAGGATTGGTTAAAGATACTGTTTCTGTGAAATTTACCGATAGGTTTACATGGTGTATAAGCATCACTATATCGTCATTGCATTTTGCGTTTCAAATGGAAGAAATACTGCAGCAAAGGCCGTATAACTTTAATACACATGTACCACATGTTAGAGGGTAAATTAGACAAATCGAACAGCTAAAGAACAAGCAAATTGACGAATAAATGTGAGGCGGCTGACATCAATTAACCTTCTTGTTTCAAAATATAGGTGCGGAATCACTCTAAACACTTGATTACTTCAATTATGTTACAATGGTGTTTCGTTAATTTTGATACGACCCCTTTTATTCCGTGTTCTGGTTTCGTTTTCGGGTTTCCGTTCTCCTTCGCACATGTCTATTACAAAGACTTGTTTATTAGACATATATATATATTTCCAACCAGTGTTTGTCACTAGCGAATTAATATAATAGTAGCTCATGCTTAGGCAAGTTAACATTTGTTGTTGTTGTTGTTGTTGTTGTTGTTAGGAAAATAATAAACAAAAGCACCCCCCTACGGGTGTTTATGCTCGGCTGTTATGTGCTGGATGGTGAGAAAACCGAGTCGAAAAGGGGGCATTTTTACATAAAATGCTTCTAGAGACCTCTTTTCAGCAGTAAGTGTCTTAAATAATCAAAAGTTAAAGCCAATTGTGAAGTGTTTATGTTATGAATTGGTGATTTTCACCAAATGGTCTTGACCAATGACCTTGACATTGTTATGTGAGAGTCTTGTCACAAGCAATGTATTTGTGAAATTTCAATACTCTATGACTTACAAATCCAAAGTTATGGCTAATACTAGAAATAACTATAAAAAATTGAATTTGAAAAATTACCTTGACCTTGACTGATGTCCTTTAACTTGGTAACAACAGAGAAGGCTCTGTTCCAGGCAATCAACATATGAAATATGAAGGCCCGAACACTTACTATTTAAGTTCTAAAATTTTATCACCTTGAACTTGGTACCAACAGAAAGGCCTTAACCCGGACATTCATTATGGGAAATATTAAAGACCCATCGGTTACCATAAGAAGTTATGTCCAATTTTTAAGTTTGATCTTTTTCACTAAATTTGACCTTGAAAAATGACTTTGACCTTGACGGATGACCATGAACTTACTACCAACAGAAAGGTCTTATCACAAGCAAAGCACATGTGCAAAATGAAGAACTTATCTCATTCTAAATAAAGGTTATGGCCTACTTTGAGTTTTTTATTATAGAAATTATTGACCTTGACAATTTGACCTTGTTGTTGGGCGAGATCCTTGCCTTTGTTTTTTTTCTAATCAAAAGTTATGTCACATGTAATAAACATTTGAAATATGAAGGCTATATCACTGGCCATTGCAATATTATGGCAAATTTCAAAATTTTAATTTTCTCAATTCTGACCTTGACACATGACCTTGACCTTAACTTATGACATTGACCTTGGAACCAACAATAAGGATTTGTCACAAGCGATTATCATGTGAAATATGAAGACTATATCTGTAACCAATTAAGAGTTATGGCCATTATAAGTTTTTGCAAGACAAAAAGAGAGTTTACGTAAACTAACAACATTAAGACCCCTTTTCCCATGACAAGTTTTTTTTAAACCTAAGATTTCGATAGTTTAAAATCAAGAGAATATAAATTTCTACTCAAAAATGAAATTTCATAAAATTCTGACTTTTGGACTAGGAGAAATTAGCGAAAAACTATTTTTTACATTAAGGCGCCTTTTTCTATGACACAGCTTTGAATTGAGAAAAATAAAAAAAAACTGAGGAAATTTAATAGGAAACACTATGAAGTTTCAACCAATACGGCCCAGGGGTTCCTGAAATATGACGTTGTACGGACGGACGGACGGACGCGCGCACAAGCCGACGACTATTATGCTCCCCGAAATGTGAGAATAAAATTTTTTACGAACGTTTTGAAACGATATACCGCTTTTTACGTGTGTACAGCCTAAATATTACGCTTACATCTTCATTATGAACGCAAAAGCTGGTTAAAGCAAAAAAAATGTTTTATAGTCTGTTTGAATCCAATGCATATTCAAGCGAATTCACATTTTTTCTCGGAAAAATCTTCACGGCCCTCCGTGATCTCCGGTCTAGATTCAATCCAGGGACCTTTCGCCCTTAAAGCCGACGTCCTAGTCACTTAACTCCACAAAAAAGTACGTCAAAGCAGGACAAGGGATAATATCAGTTATCATAAGAGACTGCAAACTATTACACGGATATTGACAAGATTAAACTGATAACTATTGGCTGTAACAACTCATCACTTTAAACACTATATACATGAATATAGGATACTTATACTAATTAGAATTTGTATAATAAAATGTCAGTTTGGCAGAGTATATGTCCTGTCGTTTTTAGTTTAATAATAACACTAACATACGGACAAGGATTTGATGGTTGTCCGATGTACGGTTGTCGACCTTCAGGATCATTTTCCGAGACTGTTAGGATTCCAATGAAGAATGCGACGATTAATTGGATAAACGAATATTTTCTTGGGCCCATCCCGAACGCTGCTGGGTGTGTGGGGAATTCGGTAAACCTGGTATGTCAGTCGAACGGCCCGGGTCCTGGCGACACGTGAGTATAAATCTTCTCTTTTTTTTAACAGTATCATGTAGTCACAAAATAAAAATTGACATTCAACTCTATCAAAACAATTCTGCACGTCTGTGCAGACTGACCTAAGTCTACATTGTCTGCAAACGATTTTTGAAAAGCAGCAATTCATCGTCGACAGTATAAGAACGGTTTTCTTCAAAGAAATGCTAATTTACTAGTAAAATGTTAATCCAGTTCATATTAAGGATATTCTTAAAGCAAACTTTTGTTTCCTTTTACAATAACATGAAAATGCAATTTCAAGCTATTTGGGCCTAAGAAAAACAGACATTGCATAATGTGTTTATCTTTTTTCCACTGTAATTTCGTATCGTTTGTCTCCAGAAATTTTACAAAGCTTGGCTCGTGTTTGAACAATTAATTAGGGGTTCATCATTCATTAATTAGAAATAAATCCTATTTTGACCTTTTCAATTTTCTGTCATGGTGTTATTTTGACTACTTTAGATTTTCATCAATATTGCATCTTGATACTGTTGCAAATTCTTAATACACATGAACGGTATTAGAACAATTCCCTCCTTTATTATCTTATAAGAAGTCAATAAGTATGAACTATGATATACACATCTTTACTTATTGTCCAATTATTTCATTGTTTTGACCGCTTCAAAATTAATTTTGCCCACTCAAAAGTCAAGGTGTCACTGATTCCTCAAATTGTAAAGCTAGAAGACAACTAAGTATTTTTCGAATTTTGTAGTTACTATTTAAGGTTGACAAGCTCTCAAAACTACTAAGCAATGGCAATGATTTTCACAAATATTAAAAGGTTTTGAATTCAAGGTATTCAACAATTACACCAGATCTGTGCTCGACACAATAACCCTAACCCACCTGCATTACTCAGTGGATTTATCTAATGCGCGTTTCGAGATTATAGAGGTGCTCGTAAGCGCTTATAAAAACTAGCCAGAAAGCATTGAAAGTCTTGGCCGATCTTAATCGAATGTTTAGCTACCAATAATGCTTAAAGATATTGCGTTTCTGATGATAGATAAGAGAGTACTTTCAAATAGAGTTTTGTTAGGTGAAATACAATTTATTATATTGATTATTATATTTACTATTTTAGGGGCTTAAAAAGCTACGATTTAAGCACTGGTGCTGTGAGATGGAGAGACTTTATTCTTCGATTCCCCTCTCTACCCGTAATGGACGTCAGTGGGACGGTCTGGGGCTCGGACGGTTCGAATCTCGTAAGTTACACGGCGGAGGGTAGGCTTATACAACAGATCGAACTAAAGCCTAGAATGAAGCCTTTATACAGGTAGGAAATACACATATAGATGCACGAGTTAAAGTGAGTGATCAAATGTCAATTTTGCATAGAAAAAAATTACCTTTGATCACTAGCATGAACTTGTGTATCCCTTCATCTATGCACTTTCAGGTAGAAAATACTCGCAAAGATGCACACACTTAAGTGAGTGATCAAATGTCAATTTTGAATCGACAAAATTGACCTTTGAGCACTCACTTAAACTGTTGCATCTATACATGTATGTACTTTCATTAGGCAAATATATTGTGCCCATGTGAGCTGAAATATATAGAAACTGTTTCGTATACGGTCGATGTATCAGCGTTTAGGCAGAATTAGAAATAGTTTACAGGTCAGTGTCGCATTGAAACTTTTCGCATTTAGCTTATTTTCTGAATCTAGAATGACCGATATACCTTCCTTTGAAAGAATTTTTGAATTGCAACCCCTGGTTGACCTTTGCTGGACCTAATCTCTTTTTCAAATATTTATTTTACAGAGTTCCCAGATGGCCCTTTTTCGCGTGATGCGTCACACTAAAACCACCGTTGTTTCATTATGGGAAGAACAATCCGGTGATATCAAACCTTCTGGTGTCAGCATAGTGCACTATAGCAAAAGTCAAATAAAATACATGATAGGGGCCCTATTTTTGTATAAACTCTTTTCGTGTTGTAGTTTAATAGATAATCATCTTACTCAAATATATTCCAGTGTTCAAGTCGTCGGTGAAGATTTTATACTGCTGGTATCGGAGGCAGGAGAAATCGCTACGTTAAATACGGGTAAAATATATATTGAACTAAATTGTGACCCGTCATGCAAAAAGGCAACATCTTGAAACTTTGAAAATGAATATTTGAAACAGAGATTGGGTCCAACGTTGGCCAACCAGATGTGGCATTTAAAAAATTCTTTCACTGGGTGTTAAATTGAACATTTAAGATTCAGAAAATAAGCCCGTTGCGAAAAGTTTCGACCCTAGTCAGTCTGCGCAATCCGCGCAGTCTGGCAAGGATCGACACTTCACGCACTACCAAGATGTCCATTTTCGCGTGACGGGACACAATTATTTGTTTGGGTGTAAGATCGAATTATCTTTCATTGAGTGAACAATACGCTCTTTATTTTCACGAGTGACGTAGAAGGCACTCTGAACACGTAGTTTGTGTTGTCCACGAAATAAAAGACTCCTCGATCCTAAACGGAAAATCAAACGATTACTACATTGCTTTTACGCAAAAAAGTGAATTTGTTTTAGAATAAATTCGACCAAAGCTTGTTGTTTTTCGCGTGATTACAAGGCAAAGTGATGACGGCATATTTATAATGGCCTAGATAACGCCAATTAAGCTGAAATGGAGAAAAATGGGGTATAATAGTTTGGAAAAGGAACTGGTTTTAGGGTGAATTTTCTCAGTGATAATCTACTTATATTTCTCGATAATCAACCGAAAAGTAATTAAGAAACTATTTTTCGTGTGGTTAAAAAATAGTTTCAGATCGTGGATATTTTAAAAATTTTATATTTCATTTTTTCAACGTTTCTCTATTTAAAGTATCAACGGAATAAGTAAATAACTTTAAAATGGCATTCTTCTTTGACGATTTGCATTTTTCTAGTCAAATCTTATCGTTTTTCAAAAATCTTCGCTTTAAATATGTCACTTGCGACGAACTGATATTAAAAATGTATTAGTTATGTGTCATTGAAAATATATAAGTCAACAATGCTGATACTGTAATAAAGTAAAAATGCACTCTAAATTGGCAAAATCTCCAATTAAAACAGTAAAGTAACACACTCGCAAATGTATTTCACAAAGAAAATGTAACCCTGCTACATCAAGCCTTACATTTGGACATTTTCTGTACAAAAATGGTATTATGCAATTTTTACATGCACTTATGGATATTTTTTATAGATGGCGTACCGATGGCTTCGATTCAACTTAAAGGAACGGTAGAGAGAGATAATGGTACTTTTCTACCCACGGCACCACCAGTTGTCAATGGCAACCGTTTTTATGTTCTTACAGAATTTGTACCCGAAAATCAGAAGTACTCTGTACGTATATATGCGTTATTATTATATACTTTGATATTCTCTATATGTATTTGAACGGGGGGAAAGTATGCAATATTTTTGATATTTCATACTTTGATATTTGATTATTTTTACATGCACAAAAGGACTGAACTACTTTCTGGTTGATACCTCACTTAAAGTCAAAATAGATTCATCTTATTTCGGAAAAAATTGTACTGGCAGACTAAAGATATAGGTTTAAAGTACTTTGGATGCCTAGAAGGCAATATAGTGTTGTTGTTTTTTTTTCATCGATTTGAGACATTTTCTCATAAATCAAACACTTCATCCTCCTCTCCGTCTTTTCTCAGACGACCCCCCCCCAATTTCTTTCGAATCTAAGTTTTTGTTATTCCTTAATCTATGTTATATTGTAATTCTCTTCCAACCTAATCACGCATATTCCTCTGTGTCTATCTACATTCCAGAGTCTGCCTCTCTCTAGTCATCTTTCTCGATCTTTTATCTCGTCGTTCACCCCGTCCAATCCTTTGTGACTATCGCGTGTCAGGTCGGATATCACGGACAGCGATTTAGAACATGTATATGACCAGAACAACAAATAATCACGTTTCAATTTTATTCAATGTAAGTCGAATTCAACGCGTATTTCAAAATGGAAAATGCGCATCGACACAAAATGTACGTCATATTTTTTGTTTACATTGTCACTTCATAGCAACGTATGTACTCATCCGAACGTAAAAATATAACGAAAAGGGTATGGCATAGATGCCTTCAAAAACGTTCTTTAAGTATAGGTGCTGTAAAAATAAATAAATAAGAAGTGAAAATCCTTTAACAGTATAAAAGTAACAAAACAAAAACGGTTATTGAATTTAAATGGGAAAATTTTGTGTCGGACTCGTTCTTTTTGCGTACTTGTCCTCGCAAGCTCGGACAACTCTCCTAAAAGAACGCGTTCGACACAATGTATTCCCATATAAATTCAAAAACCTACAATATTTTCTTAAGCCGAAATGTTCTGCATATAAACGATTCGAAATTCCCAAATTCTTTCCAAATTCTGAAAGGATATGAATGCAATTTCGTGCATAGTGTACATGTATATATAATATAACATCTAATTTATATAAATGAAGTATTGCTAGTTATTGAACATTTTGTGCAAATATATAAGATTACAAATTAATTATAATTTGATCGACGGATTATTTCAGGCAGGCATCCTAGGTCTACAGCGTTTGTATGCAATCGATACGTTCCATAGCATGTCTAACAGAATGGAAATTGCTTGGTATGCGAACTTCGAAAGAGAGGACACCCCGCTTAGATATCAACCGGAATTAGATTTTTCAGATCTAAAACCAGAATTTGTTCGAAGATTAAACGATCAAACAATACGGAAGCCATCACTCCTATGGGATAAAACTTCGGATATTGTGTTTATTGCACTTACACCACCGGAACTGACTTCTGGATCACGTGATGCATCCCGGTTTATTGGGGTCAAGGACACCGGAAATGACTCTGCTCTAGTTTTTCAAACTTATTTTTCTGTTGTTAACATGGTTTTATTTGAAGTAAACTTTTCGCCAGCTTCAAACGCCAATCCTCAGTTATGGGGCTCATTACCGGATGGAAAGCTTGTAGCTTTTACTAGGACAGGTAAAGTAGACCGCCAGTTTGACCTCAGTGGTGTTTTCAAAACAAATTTTACTATAACAACAAAAATATCGGTTACGAGAACGCATAACTACGAGGAAGATTATCTTATATTCGGTATTCATGTACCTAGGCCAAACCAAGAGTTCCTGGATTTTACAAAAAGTTTCGGAATTCAATCAGACGATAATAAAACAACGTCATATATTGTGGCTGTAGACACGCCTGAAAACAGGATTTATTCGGAAGATCCCGGCATGCCCGTGATGTGGATGGTGCCCTGTCCGGAAGAATCTATTCCATATGGACAGATTGTCGGGATACCAGCAGTCGGGGATAGAACAAAAGACCAGTTAATCGTTTTCTCGCAAGTAGAGGGAAAATTCGGAAAGGTCTTTTCAATTACTTCAAAGTGATTAAGTTTCGATTATTCGATTAAAGAAATCATCGACGAGAAGTTTGCCTGAGCATTTTCGCTTTGTAAAATGGGAACTAAGCGTCTAGAGAAGAAAACATTTCTGGATTACTTTGAGTCCTTTTTGGCCAAGTCAAATGGCGTTTTAAGTGAAATTTATGTACACAAATACATCTTGTCCTCAAGGAAATGTCATGTTATGGGACATAATCTGACCCTTTAATTACAAGCTACAACAAGCGACAAAGAAATAGAAAAGAACGTTATAGTGACAGCACTGTTACAAATCAAAAACTGCAAACATGTCTTCGGCGTTTCCTTCAATTCGCGTCAATGTAAGATAGAAAGAACGAAATTAAAATGGATTGGTTTAAACATATTTTCTTATACATCAATTTGAAACAAGTTATTACAACTTAGATTAATCCTCCTCGATTCTGCTTCCTGGAAAATTCACCAGTTCTCGCGTCGGATTTGTTGGCAGAGATCGATAGCTGCTCCCGGAAATCGAACTCGGGACTACAGTAGGAACTAAAGATTGAATTCTGCCATGCACCATCTCATTGATATTGTCTTCTAAAGACGATTCCAATGAGATATTGAGAGGCAGAATCTAACAATGAACGAAAACACCAGGCACGATTTATGATGTTGACTTACGATCGATTTTTTTTCGAAAGAACTGTAGTAAAAAGGGCGGCTGGAGTTCAGGTCGCCCATAATCAAAATACTATATGCGCTATGGTCATATATCAATGAATCTGCTAGGCATAAATGGCAGAGGTTATTGATCGTAAATGAATTAATCGTTTGATCATTGGATCTTTTGATTGGTAGTGAGCTATTTATTTCATTATCCTATCTGAATAGAAATATCGCACATGTAGTTACATCATGAAAATATTATTCACTTCGATCAAAATCATTTAATTTGATCTTTAAGCGCTCAATTTGTTAATTCCAAATACTCACCCATATCAGTCAAAAATGCTCTAAAACTGCTAAAAATCTTTGAAATAGTTAATTAAAATCGATGTTCATTCAAATTGTGAAAACAACTTTCCACAATTTATTGGCTGGTATACAGGTATTAAAGCGTATATTTAGTCCGCGAAGACACACAAACACAACAGAGGGAGGATTTTCTTAAGGGAAGTAATACAATATCGCTCATTTAGTCAGTTGAAATTAACGATATTAGACTAGCTCCCTTTTTCACTCAAAACTCGCTACTCTCCCTCATTAAATTTCAAAATCGTTTACAGAGTCAACTTCACGGTGTTGTTATCTGTAGTTGGTACAGCTTAGAACATCGTGAAATTGACAAGGTGAATGATTTTGGCTTTATTTTGGAGTGAAATTGAATGAGTGTGTGGAATGAGTTTTGAGTCAGAATGAAGGAAGATAATCCAATATTGCTAATTTTTTTCAGGATGAACAAAATCAGCGATATTCATTACCCCCCTTTAATGAATCATGCGTAGAAGTTCTATAGATAGCTTCCTTTTTCTTCAAAAACCTATAAGACGCTTACAATTTCAATTATATCAGTGGAATTATGATTTTTTTCTAGCTATATTCATTTTAAATGTAGTTGTTGATCTTATCTTTTTTTTGTCATATTGAGCGTTTTTGAATGGTATGATTGAGTGTGAATGGTCTTGATTGAGATGAATGTCAATTTCACGATGTTATTAACTGTAGTGCGTAGGACTCCCATTCTAGGCGCCGGCATCAAACACGACTTTTTAGACATTTGCTAATGGGTCGATAATACAGAACCTCGTCGAAGTATTGGTACGAGAAATACCTTGAACCATTGATTAGATAGATGCTTTAGCCTCCGCGATATGACTGAAGAAATGTTAGAAGCGAAGTTAAACCCAATTAAAAAAGTTAGGTAATCTGATGAACATAATTGAGGAAAATAAACGCAAGCTGCCTGTAAACAGTTAATTAGTAACATCGTAAGATTGACAAGATGAATGATTTTTGGAATGACTTTGGAATAAAATTGAATGGATGTGGGTAGCGAGTTTTGAATGAATTTAAAGGGAGGTAATCCAACATCGCTAATAAAATATTCACACAAGTTCTATGAATAGCTTCCTATTTCTTCAAGAACCCATCAGACGCTTACATTTCAATTATGTCAGTGAAATTGCGTTATTTCTGGCTTAATTCATTTTGAATGAAGTTGATGGTTCTATCTTTTTCAGTGAGTTTGGAGCATTTTTGGAATGGGTTGAGTGAGTGTTTGGAATGAATGATTGGAGCGTTGAGTGAGCGATTGAGAATGGTTTTGATTGAGATGAATGTACATTTCATGATGTTACTAACATTAGAAAGTATTTGACAAGCTGAATCATTTTGAATATTTTTGGAATAATAGAATGGACGGGAGGAACGAGTTTTGTACAATTTAAGGGATGGTTATAACATAATATCAATTATTTTGTTCGTTACGAATTTGCGATATTTTGACCCCCCCCCCCTTTAAAAAGTCTACGTACTTTTCTGTTTAAGTGTCTTTTAACCTTTAATATCAAGACAAGCTTATAAAATCGTGGAACGTTTTACTCGGCTTGGATAATATGACGATTGTTTTTCATTTTGGAGCGTTGTTGAGTAATTTGAGTTAGTATTTTTTAAATGCATTGAATGGAGTGCTGAGAGAGCGATTTAGAACAGTTTCGTTCGAAGAAAATAAATGTCTCATCCATTATGCTTTTATCTGTACCTGTGTGTTTTTCACAAATATAGTAGCGGGGATCGTCACAATCTTCATCTTTCCATACGCCAGAAGTTCCCAATGCGGCACAGTCTTCCCGCCCTTTATGATCGTCTGGTTCATGAGGGCGCCAGTTGGTGTAGGTAGTACTGGTTAGTTTCGTGTTACTCACCATCCAAACCCACTTGCCCTCTTTTTTGATGTCGGATAGAGCAATGAATGGTTTATCTGAGAAATGTACGAGCATAGTCGATGTTAAGCACCGTCTCACGAGACCTCGGTTTAACGTATCACCGAAAGACAATTAAATTGTTAATAGGCCAGGCCGGAAATCGAACCCAAGATATCTTACTTTTGAGGTCAAGTCAGGTGCTCAAACGACTGATATAATTGGGCAACTCAAAGCATTTGTGTGACCTGTCAAAGGGAACCATCTGGGTAGTGCCTAATCATGTAATTATTGATTCTAATGAGGCTGCAATGACCGTGCATGCTGACAAGGACCGGAACTTTTCGCTCTCGGCTGACTTTTTGAATCATCACTTTAACTTATTATATATAATAGAAATATAACCCTCCATTACGCATTAAAATAGTTGACCCGTAATAGTTCCGCAACGTTTCGGAAGTAATGAACATTAACAGTGTTAACCGAGGTTTCCTAATAATTTCATTAAGAAATCTTGGTCAACAGTGTAAATGTTTATGAGTTCCGATAAGTTGCAGACTTATTACGGTTCCTCTACCTTAAATGGAGACATGAGCGCTATTGACGCTTAATGTCCTTATGCAAGGAGTACATTGTAACACACGTCTTTGTAATCCTATATATCCCGAGCGGTCAGACTGCCGTTTCTGTATTAATTGATTATTAATTAATCTTTGATTTGATTCTAAAGCCTAATTACTACTGCTTAAACTAATCTGAAGTTATAAGATTATAGAAATATACCGACGACAGCTTTCTTTGTCTTAAAACATGACAGACAGACAGACATATTTATTTTGACGTATACAGAAAGTACATAGTCACAACACATATGCATATAATGATTTGTCACGTTTTTAACAAACAGTGGAACACATATATACATAGGAATAATCGGAAGGTTGCATGTCAAAAGGATACCTGCTGAAAAATATAGAAATGAGGATTATCAATCGTTAATAACATCGATTGACACTGACAATAATATTATTTCTTCGTGACAAAGCTTTTTTGATAAATCTGGAAATCTTGCATAAGTTCAGACTTATCTCTTGAGCAAATTAATTTGTTATATTTAAAAAAAATATTAATAACTGCCTTACAACTGTGGTGATCCTTGAATAAATTCAGCTGTCTCTCGATAAAAGCATTCTCGGCTGCGTCTTCTATTTCCAACAAACTTGCATCCTTCTTATTGCAATCACTCTGAATAAAAGAGCAAATTACGGATACAAGTACAAATAATGGCAATGTGAAATTATAAATAATCCGGATTTAAATCATTTTAAATATCTATATCAGCGCTTCATTCCGAGGATTCCTACAACTAGTTTAACTTGTTGAAATACATTCCAAAATCATTCAAAAACACCCCGGAATTGTTCGGAATGCTTTATTTATATCCCTTAAACAATTCCATGTTTTCGTCAACTGTTGTTGATTCAGAAGCGCCAGCAAAGACACTTTTATCTATTTTTATAAAATAAAGTAGATTATTTCAAGAGAATGTAATTAGATATTGATGATTTTGTTCAATTCGGACGAAATTAGAGATTTATCATTGTCCACCTTTTATTTTATTCAAAACTAGCTCATCACGATGTTTCATCCTACATGTATAATCAATCCAAAATTACTCGATTTGTCATTTTACAGATAACTATAGATCAAAGGAGTGCAATAAGAATTTCCAAAGGATTCGACTTTTCGATCTTAAAGCCATCGTCTTAATCACTAGATTTCTTCCTTTCTTGATTTATTTAATATTAGATGCTTTGAAAGTGAACATAAGTGCCAAGTTTTAAGCGAATGCATTCAGTAATACCATTGATAAATGTATCACAAATTGCCAAAAGTTTCGGCTAACAACAACGACACAAATAATATCATTCGGAACATCACTCGGACTTTTCCGTAAACTAAAAAGATTTCGTTCGAAAATGAATTATTTTTTGCCATTTTTAAGTCATTCGGCTTCTTGTGGTACTTAAGTAAAAACGTTTGAAGAAAAACAAAATTCTTCAATACTTTCCGATCGTCTATGAAGAATTTCTGGGCATTTAATAATTTGATGACAAAACGTATTTATACACTATGTTTGGACGTCAAATTAAATCTTACCCAGTTAGTTTAAAACAGTCGTAAATAGGATTTTGAAATTTATACGTACATAGAAGACGACCTATATGGAATAAATATAGGATAAGTGCGATATGTGAACTGTGACAAAAGATAAATGCCCTCTGTCCGCTCACCTTTTCACTGATTTAAGCGTTGGTGAATAATCAAAAGATCGTTACTATAGTTTAAAAGCTGCAGTTTCGATGTTATAATCATTCATCAACGATATTTTTCAACACATGATTATTTCTTTAACGAATTTGCGTAAATTCCGTAATGGTTGTAACGTCCTTGCTAATATTTCGTTGAGTTTTGTTTTTCTCAACGTCATCTTAATTTTTGCTTGTGACTTCATGAAAACCCGCCTGCCAAACGACGCGCCTGCATGGCTGCGCCCTTATATATACCCGAGGTCTTTTCCAAAGAATCGTCGAGCATTCTCGATTGCAAGGCTATATCAATGCCTCGGATTTTCTCCGAAAACAACACTATGCTCAAATACCAATTCGTAATAAATATCGAATTCCAAGTGTTTAAATGACAGAAGTGTTTGAACACTTAGGCCAAGATAACGTTATAATATGTCAAACAATGTATAAATATCTAATACGTCGTTTTAAGTAGATCTTGTTTCATTACCACGAAACCATCTTGTTTCTATTCCTTAAATTCGCCGCTCATGAACTTTCAATCATTAGGAAACCTCGGTTAACACTGTTAATGTACATTACTTCCGAAACGTTGCGGAACCATTACGATTCCATTACCTTTAGGTATCAAATACGTACGAAAGCGCTTGTCCATTTCTTCTTGTCAGTGCTAAAGAAGTAACAGGATGCACCATACTTCTTCCACCCGCGTGAACAGATGATTTCTGAAAGCAAAATGTTATGTCAACATCCAAATGATGAAAGTTCGATATTGCGTATCAACATGTAACTCCGAAGCACTTACGCACCAGTGCTTTGGAATATCGAAGTATCCTCTTGAATCTAAATTTTGTATCTAAAAAGGAACTTTCTAAAACGCATCTCACCTCCATTCACCAAATGTGACCCCGCGAAAAGGGACCATCTGGGAATTCCATAAAATAAAAAAAATAAAAGAGATTGGTTCTTGTACATGCCAACCAGGGGTCGCATTTAGAAAATTCTTTCAAGGGAAGGTAGAGTGATTATTTTAGATTCAGAAAATTAGTTGATTGCGAAACGTTTCGACACTAGTCAGTCTGCGCAGTACGCGCAGTCTGACTAGGTCGACACTTTACGCACTTCCGAGATGGTCCCTTTTCGCGCGACGGGTCACAATTACTAAATCAAACATTACCGATAATCGTGAGATAACGTGGCTAGAAATTGGATGAAAATGAAATAGTTAGAAAAATGAAAAAAGCAAAACTGTATATATTCATCCATTATCTATTGAAATTTCAATCTTAGAAAAGTCTCTGTCGAACTGACAAGAACATTTAAAGAGCATGAGAGTTAACAACAGAATAATGAAAGTCCGACCTAATTCTAGCTTACATGTAAGTATAGATAGATAAAAATTTTACATACCCTTACAATCCGTTGCATATGATCATCGCAACAAAACATAATTTCGACCTTTCATTCGAAAACGGGGCCATCTTATTAGTGCGTTAAAACCAAGCCTGTTCACACTGTACTGACATCTTAAGTTTTTTACAGTCGAGGCGCTTTAAAATTGAAAGTTTGTCTGAATCTAGAATGAGTAACCTTCCATCCCATAATATGCATACAATATAAATAATTTTGAAATATGACCTATCAATGGCCTGTGCAAGACCATATTTCCATTATTATTTAAATATGTGTACGATGGTGTCCTTTGGCTGATCACAATTACAATGTATTTTCCAGCGGTGTTTTAGGACGTGCTTTAAAATGCACAATTCTAAAACTTATATATTTATTTTGTTAAGAAAGTACTGGTCGCATTACGTTTTAAAAATTTTACCGAAATAAAAAAATGCACAGAGCATATATCACTTGTGGGGTCAATTAATTAAGTCTCATAAGCAACGGTCTAGACCAAATATATAAAGGCACACGAAATTAGAATTCCAAAGAGATAAAGCAGCATCATAAATGGTTGGGCAAAATTTAACTTTGGTTCCTTTTTGCAAGTTAAACCATATGACAAACCAATTAAATTAAAAAGAAATGTCCGAAAGTCTTTCGATCTAAAAAACTAGAACTGCCATGGTAAAGAAAGTATTTTATTCAATGATACACGAAAATTCAGCCGACAACGTTGACACTATTTCAGAAAAATATAAAAAGATAAAAATTAATGTCAATGAGTTAGGGGAAAGACAAGATGGACATGATGAAACGATTTGTTTAAGACATCCGTCTTGAACTCTGTATTAATTGATTGCGAAAAGTTTCGACACTAGTCAGTCTGCGCAGTATGCGCAGTCTGACTAGGATCGACACTTTACGCACTTACCAGAGGGTCCCTTTTTGCGTGACGGGTGATAAATACTTAATAAAACACTACCGATAATCGTAGAGATAACGTGACCATAAATGGGATGAAAATAAAATAGGAATTGGTTAAGAAAAAAAGCAAAACTGCATTTTTATCTATTATCAATCGAAATTTCTATCTGGGAAAAGTTTGCATCGAACTGACAAGAACATTTAAAAAGCATGCTTTTGGAATAAGTAAAGTCCGGCCTATTACTAGCTTACATGTTTCCAAGTAAAGATAGATAAAAGTGTTACATACCCTTTCAATCCGTTGCATATGATCATCGCAACAAAACATAATTTCGACCCTTCATTCGAAAGCGGGGCTATCATATTAGTGCGTTCAAACCGATCCTGTTCAGACTGCACTGACATTGCAAGTTTTCTACAGTCTAAGCAATTCTGGTTCAAACCTTTTTGGGAAATAAGTTATTACAACTTAGATAAAACCCTCTTATTTCTGCTTCCTGGTAAATTCACCAGTACTCGCACCGAATGAGTGGGCCAAAGAAAGAACCAAGACTGATAGTCGCTCCCGGGAATCGAACTCAGGTCCCTTGGGTCAAGTGGCCGACAGACTACCTCTAGACCATGGATACATGCAATTCTCTTTCAAAATGAGTTTGCGTGAATCTAGAATGAGTATCCTTCCATACCATATAATTAGTTTCGAAACATTACCTATGAATGACCTTAGCAAGACCATATTGCCATTATCATTCAAATATGTATACGATGGTTTCCCTTGACCGATCACAATCACAATGTATTTTCCAGTAGTGTTATAGGAATTTTTTTTCAAGTTGCTCAAAACAATGCACATATTGTATTAAACTTGTCTCAGATTCAATTTTACTTGGAAATCTTCGCCAAATTCATAGAATCAATTCTATTCTGTTCGGCATTACCAACCGTTGTATGTGGGAAAACATTATACTGATACTTGTATATTCATGCTGTTAAGAAATTGCTTGTCGAAACAGGGTTTCACAACAGGGTATAACGTTTTCACAAATTTTATTTTTAACGAAATTAAAAAAAATGCGAAAGCATATATCACTGATGGGGCCAATTAATTATGTCTCTGTAAGTAATGGTCTCGTTCATATATATATATTAAGACACATGAAATGAGATTCTAGAGAGATCAAACAGTATCAAATATGGGTAATCAAAATTTATCTTTGCTTCCTGTTTGCATTCTAAAGCTAAATGTCAAACCAATTAAATTAAAAATGAAATGTCCGAAAGTCTTTCGATCTAAAGAACTGGAACTCTCATGTTAAAGAAAATATTTTATTAAATGATACACAAAATTTCAGCCGACAACGTTGACACTATTTCTGAAAAAATATAAAAAAGAAGAAAGTAAAGTCAAAGAATTTGCGGGAAAGACTAGAGGGGTATGATGAAACGATTTTTATAAGTTCTGCGTCTTGATGTCTTTATAAATGAAAGGACCCCAACAACGTAGACCTAATTTTGACCTTAAAACAAATTATAGTTTTTTGGTTGGGGTCATCAGGCAATAGCATTGCATTTGAAAGATGTGCGTCTTGCAATTTGTGAGGATTATTGGTATTTCTTATTCATTTTTGTGTAAAATTCGATATCCAAAAACGTAGGACTAATTTTTGAGAAAGGACAATGAATTTCGCCTTAATCCGGACCAACATTATTTCTAGTTCCCAAAATATAAACAATAAGTCTAGAAACATTATATGCCTTTAAACATATAAGAATATAAGGTTAATTCACGTTTTTGGAAGCATTTGCAGAGATCCGAAAATTTGTTTGACGCCCGAATGCGCAGCACAAGGGCGTTAAAGCATTTTGAGGGTCTCTGCAAATGTTAACGCCCCAAAAACGTGAATTGCCGTTATCATTGCATAAAAAGAAAGACTATAGTATTTATTCAAACAGAAATATTAAATAATTCATAGGAACACTTTAAAACTAGCTCCAATACTTATACTGTGCCGGGACAAAAATGCGTTATGCATTGCATAATCACTTTTGTTTATACCGACGTTGCTTGGTAGATTCATGACGTCACAAAAATCAGCGCGGGAATACAATCGCCGTCTTCATTTATGCTCTTTATTAATGTTTGACAAAGAAACTGATTAAGTGTATAGGTCCAGACTGAGGATTTTTTAGTGAAAAAGCCGGTTGTTAACGGCACTTCCAGGTTTTGCCTATTACGACCTGATAACGTACATCTCATGCAATAAATAACATTAACCCATATCGAGTTGTTCACGACATACTGCTGCTGTAGACAAAGCTTTGACATGCAATATAGACTAAAACGTGCAGACTGACCTTCGTCTACAATACTAGATTTCTTCTTACTCAGTGTTGGAGATGCTCGAGATTTAATACTTAACGAAATGTCCGGAAAATCAACAACTTCTTTGTAACCAAATTTGATTAAATCAGGATCATGTTTAATGTTTTTTCTACAACAACTTGCCCATTAATCATCCTACAGACAGAATGATGAAGTACAGAACCCGGGGCATCAAACCAAAGACCGCCTTGGTGGACGTCCATGGAGTTTTGATCACCGTCGTAAAAATCTTTCGAAAACACGTCGGTATTGGATGAAATGATCATTGATTAAAATCGTTCAAATCATTCCAATTTTTTGAAATTGTTGCTAATTCAGTAAGTAGTAAGGTCCACGAAGACAATCAAATCTTTTTATACAAAGTACTTACTCTTTTGAAATATAGAAAATTTCGTCTAAATCATTTCATAGCTAAACTATTTGTCTCAAACACGATGTTGTTAGCTCTAAATCTAGATTTAGAGCTAACAACATAGTGTAATTGATACGTTTTGTTAGCTCTCAATCCAAAAACGAATGTGCCTTTGAAACGTTAAAAGATGCAACCTTATTAATAATATTCAACGAAAACTTACTCATCGATTTTCTCACAAACATAATGGTGAAGTACCGAACACGGGGCGTCATACCAAAGACCACCTGGGTGGACATCGACACAATTTTGGTTACCGTCGTTATGTTCCGGTTCATTTGGAGCCCAATTTGAAAATTTATAGCCTTCTGAACCAAGTTTCGAGTTACTTTCCATCCAAACCCACACATTTTCCTCAGCCAAGTCAGTTAGTGCAATAAAGGGTGTATCTGGAAAAAAGAGGAGATTAGTTTTAATTTTAAGATAAAGCTATTAGTTTACATCGAAAGGACAGGAAGTGATCGAAGTGAACTACAGTCAAACCTGTCTTTAGCAAGCATCCATGGGAAATTCAGAAAGTACTTGCTTATGACAGGTGCTTGCATAATACAGGTTAATTTCAGTGCTATTGGTTCATTTGGGAACTTGGTGGCCGCTTGCTTAAGACAGGTTGCTTGCTGAATACAGGTGGTCGCAAAGAGAGGTTTGGCTGAATTGTGGTCACTATTGTAATAAGTCGTTTCCCATCGTCCGGTCGCATTGACGAACGTACTAACGACTCACAACCTTACGACATACAGTGAAATTGACTTTCATCTGTATCAAAACCATATCAAATCGCCCACTCATCGCTCCATTCATTCACTCAAACCACTCAAAAGCAAAATGACTAAGAAAGATAAAATCAACAACTACATTCAAAAAAAATTAATAGAAAATAACGCGATTTCATTGCAATAATTGAAATTGTAAGCGTCTGATCGGTTCTTACTAAACAAAATTAGCGATATTGGATAACCTCTCTTTAATTTCACTCAAAACTTCTTCATCGCACTCATTCAATTTTATTTTAGAATAGTTCCCAAAGCATTCGAAAGGTCAATTTAACGATTTTGTTAACTGTAAGCCCCCTGGACTTTGTCCAGTGCAGCTAAAATCAAGTATCGTTCAGATTGATTTAAATTTAATTAAGCAATGAGTAGTGAGATCACATAGTGTTAAGATTGGCCCTTTATCCAGCCCTGCGTTCAGGATGACAAAACGGCGAAAACAGTTTTCAAAATGGACCCCGCTTTGCACGTTCACTTGCGTGCATAGCGGGTATAAATGGCAAACTGTTTGCCCCGTTTTATCATCCTGTACGCAAGACTGATCTTCTCTAGCAAGAGCTATGCATTTATTTGGCATTGAATAGTTTCAAAGTACTGCTCATATCATTTCATAAGTGTTTAATGATATTCTATAACATTTGTTGTTTCTTAAAAAAGTAAAAAGGATACTTTAGATTTGTTTTCGAACAAAAATGCTTATTCAATTGTGTGGCATATTTTACGTGTTCATTCGATGATAATTGTAAGTCAGTTTATGCTCCTGCAATGTGCAAACTTATAATAAAATGTGACTTTTCTCTGAGGTATGCCGTAATGATTTAAGAAAGCCTTTTCAGGGTAAATTATTAAAGTCCCACGAAACTCATACGCATTTTACGCAAAATCAAAGGTCGTTCCAAAACATTTTTCGAGACATTTTTTTTATAAAAATTGTCGTTATTGGAAGCGAGTTGGCCTATATAAGAATAAGAACTACAATGAATCTCAATAATTATGACCTCCATGTTTGTATCAACTCGATAGAGACCACTTCTTTTTTTGTGAAAGTCTAATTATAAGGACGCCCTTGACAATGCAATAAATAGAGGATATTTAATGAGTGGTCATGGAATATCTAATTTATTAAACGAGTCATCTATAAACAGATAAAAACAAGGCTGCGCCGAGTTTTTATCTGTTTATAGTTGACAAGTTTAATAAATTTGGTATTTCATGGGCACAAATTTTATATTCTATTTATAATATGATCCGATTTTTTGTGAAAAATTGACAAAATTCTTAAAATTCATAATTTTAATTTTCCGCGAAACTTTAAACGCCGCTTAAAACTGACGTCACAAAATATTGATTATGACGTCATTTTCGCGGTTACGAAATAGCGTTTCTATT
Source organism: Fragum whitleyi (assembly GCA_948146395.1). Taxonomy (NCBI): domain Eukaryota; kingdom Metazoa; phylum Mollusca; class Bivalvia; order Cardiida; family Cardiidae; genus Fragum; species Fragum whitleyi. Next base: position 33,368,930 of record OX411553.1, read on the forward strand.
CGCTCTGAGCTCATTTGCATAGTCATTCCACTAGTGTAATAACACCCATGTAATATCAAAATTATTCAACGTGTCTATTTCACTCCCGCGACGTATGTCATATTATAAAAAGGTGTATTTTGATATGTGTGTCGTTGCGGCCTGTGCTGCATGTTATGAACAAGCGTAATGCCTTTTACGTTATGTAGAAAGGTCGTTTTTTAGATAATTCAAGAGAAAGAAACTATTCTAAAATCACTTTTATATAATTCACCCATCTTACAATATTTGGCATCAAAATGTAATTGGGACCCTTTTCTTGGTTCGATGGATTCGGATGAACTCTCTAGCAATAATTCGGGTGAAAATTCATGTATGTAGGCCTATACCTTTTTCTTTACAAAAACGCATCAAGAATGACATTACTTTTGTTTTAAATACTCGTCCAAATAGAATAAGCCTATACGTTTCAAAGAAATTTGTGATTCGAAACATTGACTGGACAATTTTCTGTTTTTCCTTAAGTCAAGAAACAAAGTTCAAATCTCGACACTTTTTGAAAGTACATCGTACATGCATTACAAAAACAGAGACTTACAACCACTCCCTCGAGAGGCCATAATGCCAGCAATATGGGAATTTTCTTCTGCACTGTTGATTTCAAGCATCGTTCCTCCAAGTATTTTGCAAATTTGCTGGAGAAAGAACATGGATGTATTTTTGATATAAATCTACTTCGAATCGTTCGAATATAATGAGCATTAAAAAACTCAGGCGAATTTCCAAGTTTAATCCTTTATTTGGCACAGTAACGATAAAATATTAATTCCGAACACGAATGTTTTAAAAGCGTCAGTTAAGAAGTCCATTAGGACTCCTGCATTCTTATTAGCTAATAAAATGGTTTTATTTCTCAAAGAAACCAATTTTGAGTTCAGAGCTATTTTGGAAGCTTCTGCACAAAAGAAATCTTGTAAGAGATCGGTTTAATTTTGAATAAATCTTAACATTGTTGTTATATTAAATTATAAGCTAATGGAGGGAATATTAGTTGATATCATGGGTGTATGAAACTAAAAACCTAATCACAGCGTGATTAGGTTTTCAGTTTCATGTCTCAATGGGATACTCTCTATTCATCTCTTAAATGAAACACCCACTTGAATGGAATTCGTAAAACTAATATGTAGAAAATGAATATGAATAAAGCAACATGTCCCGCCATCGGCCGCAACATTCGAGGCGGAATTTAGTTTGGCTTTGTGGACTGAACTGCTGTTGATTAGAATGGCGTATCATTGTTATAGATTTCAATGTATGCATTTAATTGAAGGAAGCAACAATGAGTTACCCAAACAAATTCTGATACTACCGAAATACTACTGAAAGAAACGTTAAACCAAACCTTTTTAATTGAGCACAAAAGCAATAGTTGTATTAGGTTAAAAAGGGGAACATTTGAGGCCATGGCTTATTAACGGATTTGTCGCTTTAAAACCTGCAAAATTGTAATTAGCAGACATATCCGGAACTAAGGGGCCAATTTCAATTTTGTCTCCATTTAAGAAAATAGTGGCAATTCGATCCTAAATCTGTACAATACTCACAAGACCAATTGCCCAAGGTTCTCTATCACGGCTAAAATAGTAACAAGTATTTTGATGTCTTGACCAGCCATCTGGGCAAACACAAACTGGAACAAAAAAATAAGAATAGCAATAAATGTGAAAAAGTGCAGGCCAATTAAAGTTGCACTAAAATACAAGAGAAAAATTGAATACAAAAGAAGCTTGTCACGGATTGAAACATCTATTGATGAAATAAATTGTCACATTGCTGCTACTCCTGTATACAAAAAGCCTTATGAAGCGCGACAGAAACAAATCTAAATTTTTGAGCGGTTTTAAATGGTTTGAGTGAGCGCTTGGTATGAAGGAATAGAGCGCCGAGTGATTTAGAATGGTATCGATGAGAAATCAAAGTACTGAAAGTACTGATAAGTTGGAATGCGTTCAAGAGACGGTGACATCAAGCCACTAACGAAGCTGACGCTTCCCGCCCACCGCCGAGGTGATCACATAATACGTCTCGTCTTTTGAAGGGAGTATATTAATCAATGTATTTCAACAACGAGAGACGCTTAATTCCCTGAATCGTTATTCATGCCTGCATCTGATAAAAGAAAAATAATAAAAAAAAAGAAGAAATGAGACAAAATAATTCTGTATTAGAAAAAAACATATATTCGTGCTTACTTTAAATTAATGTACACGAAGATGATATGATTACCATGCGCGAATCGAGGAGAAAAGAGCATAATTGTTCATGAGTATTGTAGGTATTCCAGTGGGACCTAGGGTCTCTTTAAATTGAGAAGAAAATACGTACGATAGCTATTACACTTTAGGAAATATGCTCCGGACAAGTTTAGTGACGGACTTCTGAACGATGGAACGACGGAATGACGGACGGAGACCATTACTATATCGGCGAGGGATAAAAGAGCTGTTAACTTTCATCTTGTACAAATGAACAACTTGTATTATAAGAAAATACGGACATTTTTTCCATGAAGGGGGAGATTTTTGACATGAAGGCCCCTTTTTTCATGACGCGACTGAAATTCACTTAACTGTAACAATATGCAAAAATGCAGGTAACAATGTACATTTCTCAAAAAAATCTTTAGAATAAGTCCATAAATAAAGGAGGAGTTGCGTTCACATGCATTTTACAAGAAGGTCCATTTTCCATGACGAAATTGTAATTCACCAAACCGAGACTATATAGGCAAGGCCAGGTCAATAGGGACATTTTGTGAAAGTTTCGTCCAAATCATTCCATAAATGGAGGAGGAGTTGCGTTCACACATTTTTTTTTTTTTTTCAAGAGGACCCCATTTTTACATGACACGGCTAAAATTCACCAAGCTGCGTTAAAATATGCGCTAGGTCAACTGACTAGGAACGTTTTGTGAAAGTTTCATAAAAATCGGTCCATAAATGATGGAGAAGTTGTGTTCACAAGATTTTTCAAATGAAGGCCCACTTTTCCATGACGCGGATAATATTCACCAAACCGTGACAATATGCACTAGGTCAGGTGACTATGAGCATTCTGTGAAACTTTCATCCAAATCGGTCCATAAATGAGTGAGGAGTTGCGTTCACAAGATTTTTTTTGCATGAAGGTCCCTTTTTCCAAGACACGGCTGAAATTCACCAAACCGTGAATTTATGAGCAAGGTCATGTCACTAGGAACATTCTGTTAAAGTTTAATCCAAATACAACCAGAAACTTTGGAGGAGTTGTGCTTTACAAGAAAAGTAGGCGTACATGCGTACGTATGCTTGCACAGTCAAAATCGCAAAATTCACGACTAGCCTTTAGGTGTCGCAAATTAATGAGTAAATCAATGAATACGACATGTTTCTTGAAAGCCAAAAATGTTTCTTGAAAGCCAATTTTAATCGTACGATTGTGATACGATCAAATTTCGGTCGTAGGACCATTCTTAAAAGAGGCCCCGAAGACAAAAAAGTGGGGTTTGTAAACTCGTTCAGATATTTGATAAAACCTTGGCTGTAGTTAACCTGTCATAATCTTCAATGATATTTGAAGGATTGCGCACATGCGTATTTTTGCACAAGTGAATTTATGTATAAGCAATTTTTAAAGAAAATGGACAGAAGCAGAAAGAGAGGATAAATATTTGCCTATAGACCCGCAATTTAGGGTGAGTGGTCAAAGGTAAAATTTGTCTATACAGGTTGAGACAAAATTGACCTTTGATTGCTCACTTAAACTTGTGGATCTACACCTTCATCGATCCTTGCTGCGTCCACCATCAGAGAAATTATCGCGCGATTTGGAAATGGCGTTCCGTTTTTTGTTTTTGTTTAAGTATTAGAAAGAGGATCGGATTTTAATGCAGATAAATAATCTGCAGGTGTTGCGCGTTTCTAATGCTTCTGTACGGAACAATTAGATACAAAAACATTTGAACTATTTTGTAGAAATGTGTAAAAGTTCGTTCAGAAAGAGAAACTAGACCTCTAAAAGAAGCTACAACATAATTCTACGAAAAAACGCTTGCGACATTACCATATAAGCAGATCACGTGATTGGCTTGTGCTATTTCCACGATTCTACGAAAAACAGGTCGCGACATTACCAAATAAGCAGATCACGTGATTAGCCAGTGCTATTGTCAAAAGCTGACTTTATTGGACTTGACTTATCACATGATTTCCTAATATAGTAATGCAAATATGTGATACTAATAAATTCGTACGCAAGTTTCAATAAATATCGTTTAAAACATGAATTAGCGTGTTAATAATTTACATGAAGTGATAGTTGTGTAATTGTTAAACATTATTACTTCTTGATGAAATAAACTGCATATCTATGTCAAGTTGAGATATACAAAATAGGCCGAAGTGTATTCACATCCTGTTCACGTGATATGTGTTATCAGAAAACCCGAAATGGAATTATCTTCTGTTCATTTTGCGGTTTTGTTAAATCTAAGTTGGAATCGCTCCGCATTCCAACTTAAAAATAAATTTTCCGATGTTACTACATTGTAACCGCATCACGCCTTTCACGATCATTAGGGCTGGTTTGTGTATGACCTCGACGTTTTATAAATGGTTGATAATTTTATAACAAAGCTTAAAAAATGATATGCACGTACATACTCCGATTACCAAACAAAGCCATATTAGGACGCTCTGTACCACCATTTTAATGGAGAATGTTGTGTATTTCGTATGAAATAAAAACCGGATACATACTAGTTCATATTCACTCTACATACATTGCTTAGCCTAAATTCTAATGATAAGATAAATCACAAACCCCAAACGATTCCGAGGTCGCGTAGATAAATTTATGATCTGGTTTGTCGAAACTCACTGAAGTCGGAAACAAGTATTAAATTGAAAATTTGATAAGTGGTCCGGAAAAAAACATCAGTGTATGTAAACAACATCAATAAAAACGTTATTTATGTTCTACATATTTCACAATACATGCTTATTCAAATCGTATAATGATATTTCAGACTTTAAGTAAGTACGCGGGATATAAGCTCTATGGTAATGATTATAATCTTCAGAAATATATGGCGCGGAAAAAATGTTCTTAAGTCAAAATACCGCTATACCTACAACAAATATAGAAATTATGCCATCAATTTTAAAGGTAAGCCCATATTATTACCGCTTTATTTTTAGGTAAAACGGTATAGTTGTGATGTTATACCCAGAATTTGTAGGAATAGCTCCGTTTTTATAGGTTTACCGCTTAAAAATCATAAAAATGCATTAATGTTTGTAGTTGTACCTACATTATTTAGTTGCTATAGCGATATGTCGACTTGAGAACTCTTTCACTCGCCATAGAAATACGTACGCACCTCAACATAGTTTAAACGCACATAGATAAGGATAGATTTTCGACAATGTTTTCGCCTTTCCTCCTATCTCATGTCCTTACATTTAGCAACATGTTGAACTTGAATTTTCGTTTTATTCTATCATTGATAAATTTGAATGAAGGAGAAAATCGAGTTTTTGTTTATATAAATGTTGTATATATATTGAAATGGCCGATTTTCATTAACTCACTTTGAAAAAAAATGTGCTTATCTTTCTATAATTACATGTATACTTTTGTGTCGTCGCCAAGTAGACGCTTCCAAATCCCCGCCTGCAGATAACACCATGTGACTGGGGCGATGTTTATGAAGTTTTAAACGATTTAGGGGTATTTAAGCGAATTGAGTGAGTGATTGGAAGAATATCACTGTAGCCCTGAGCGAGTGATTTAGCCCTTAGCGAGTGATTTAGAACGGTCTTGAAGGCGTTTTTTTTTTTTTTTTTTTTGTTATTCTTACATGATACTCTTTACTGCAGCAATGATCGTAGAATATGCTAACGATAATTTGGTCGACAAATTACATGCAATATGGCTGATTTAATTACAAGCCTTGCGTTCCTGGTGACTAAACGTTTCAAATAATTTATAAATTTTACCCCCTTTACACATGCACTTGCGTTCGAAGAGGGTTTATAACTTGCAAACAGTTTGTCATGTTTTGTTATTTTGAACGCAGAGTGCGCCTGCGTTCAGAATAATGAAGCACAAGTGAGCGCCTGAAATTTCAAACAAGAATAACATACTATTCAAAGGGTAATGCAATGTACCATTTCTAGGAATCTCGCATGGATTCCGTTATCCTTGGGCCTGTTTTACTTAACATCTTACAATAATTTTTTGTGGAAGTGAAAAATTAAAGTTGCTTCTACAGTAGTAAGGTAAGGTAAGGTGTTTCTACAGTACCTAAATAAGAAATTCTGCTATGCATCTTTTCATTGGAATCGTCTTCTAAAAACGATTCCAATGAGATATTGCAAGGCAAAGTCAAACAATGAATGAAAACACCAGGTGCGATTTTTGAGTTTTACTTGCGATTAATTTATTCGTAAGGTGTTTGGTAAACAAGCATAAGGATGCTAGAAGACCAAATCTTTTTACGAAAAAAGCGCGAAACCATATACATTCAATAAGAAACTCAACAATAATAAGAATTTAAGAGAATTCAAAAAGGAAACGTGATATCTATACTCTAATGCACGCAAATGGAACGCATGTTTAATATTTATTAACAGAACGGCAACTACGAATCTTGCTTTCATATTTTAGCATTCTGATGGATCGTCTTTTGTTCAATGTTGTAATAAATATTCAAGAGGTTATCAACTTCTACGGATTTCACAAGTCTTCGAAGTAGAATCTAAAACATTTCCTAGTTTCGAAAAAATTTAATACTATGTCATATTTAGTTTTAACTGTATCCATTTGACTTCATGCATCCTGTTTGGTTGAAAAAAGGGATTTATTCCCAATGGAAACAATGTTTATATCCCATCTGCTTTGTAAGTTTATTTAAATTTTACTCTTTTGCTTCACGAGATTAAATTTTAAGAAATTAAGAGATCTTTGTTGATTTCAAGGAGGCATGAAACTAGAAACCTAATTACACCCGTGTATGATTCCGTCGCGGATTCATACAGTGTGATAAGGTGTTTGGTTTAATACCTCTATCACATTAGAAATATTCCATCAGTCTTTTAAATAATCACTTGATCAATAAATTGTGATCGTTTCCACTTTGAAGGAATGTGTTGTCGACAGCGTTTGTTTAGCGCTCCTGATGAACATACCATATCCATACTAGCAGACCAGGTAAACAATTAACATTAAGTTTAGGTCACGACAAAACTTCTTGTAAAACAACTGTTCAGTTGTTTATAGAGTTAGAAGCATCATGAAATTGACAATGTGATTGATATGGAATGATTTGGCTGTAAAATAGAAATAGTGAGTGAGTTTGGAGAGAAATCCAAGGGGAGTTATACAATTGAACGAATTAACTCTTTCTTTTACCTCCCTTTAAAAGTGCTTCCATTTCTGTTTACTCTTTATCACTGATCAACCAGACGCTTTCAAATCCACACTGGCCACGAAAAATGGGGTAATTCGGATGTAACGAATGGATCGCTTCAGTCAATTTATTCAGAAGGGTTTTGGTTGAGAAGAATGTCTATTTCACGATGTTATTTACTGTTCTAGGAGGAATAAAAAGGTTAAAGACTTCAGTAATATGTTTCTCTTTGTTTTCCAGTGACAAACAAATTGTTTTCGTTGAAACTTGTATCACAACGTTGTATATCTTTAATTATATTGTGTGATTTTACCAGTCTTAAATAATTCTTATATTTGGCATACTACTGGACCAACAATTGTGAAACTTTTTTGTTACCCGATTGAGAATTTCCTCAAAATTAAAAGCTGAAGTTGCAAGTAGTAGATTAGCTCGGCAAAATTTTCCATTGACCAACCAATGATATGATGCATGTAATTATTAAATATACAATAGAAAAAGACAAATGGAAGAAACAATTGATGAAAACTATTTTCTTTGAAAGTTTACAAAATAATTGAATAAGCTTGCTTGGTTCGTCATCCAACAACGATTCCATCCCTGAAACACACAAAAAAAAACTTATTTGTTGTTAAACAGTGTTTAGAAACTGTACTTTGAAACATAGATTTAGAAATCAGTAGCAAAAAATTTTAACCACATTTTTAGATTAGTCTCTTATTATTTAAGACTTTTGCTTTTCGAACATTCAAAACCCTGTACTTTTACACATAATTGACAGCGCATATTGACCTCGACCCTGACTAAGACCTTGAAGTTAAATGTCAATCATAAAGGTCTAGTCACAAGCAATATACATACGAAATATGCAGCCTTTATCATCTAGCATTCTAAAGGTATAGTCCAGTTAAGGTTTGAATTTTACAAGCTTCTGAACATAAAAGTATGACATTGTCCTTGGATGATTGTCTTGACTTTGGTTTCAACTGAATAGCTTTGTCACAGGCAAAACACATGTGAAATTTGAAGACTTATCATTTACCACTCTAAATTCATGATAAGTGTTAAAGTCTAAATTTTACGCATATTTGACCTTGAAACATGACAGATGACCTTAGAATTGGAATCTACTGAAAGCAGCTGTCACATGCAAAATACTTTGAAAAATGAAGGCTCCTTCACTTATCTATCGATCTTGCACCGCATGCAAGTGTCAACGATCGGCTAGGGTGCAGAATAATGAAAATATCTAAGTCGAAAAGGGACATAACTTATACACAAATGCTGATATAGTTAATTTTTTGTTTGTATGACCTCTTGTGGTGGTTAACTCACGTGTCACGTTTTAAGTACATATCTTTTATATAAACAAGAGGCCCAAGAGGGCCTGTATCGCTCCACTGGCTTTAAAATCTTTAAACTTTCATAAAATAAAGCTTACTTTAAATGAATATATTAACACTCCAAAAATCTCCTAGGACCTATTTAGTAATGATTAAATGATTCTGGTCCATATTGCACCAAAATACTCAATCACAATGAACCTGCAACCCTTGATCAATCTTATTAAAACATAAGGTTCAGAAGAAGTCGTTCAAGGATTTTAGGCTCAAAATAGGCCCCACCTGGCATGCCCATATTTATGGACCAAACAAAATTTCTTGAACAATTAAAGTAAATAGTCAACCAAGAAACATTCTGGTAAAGTTTCATTGAAATTGGCTGAGTGGTTCCGGAGATTTTGTTCAAAGATTTTGGCCTCAATATAAAACCCGCCCTGCCACGCCAAAATTTATAGGCCTATCAAAATTTAGCAAATAATTTTTGAAAAGAGACACTCAAGGAACATTCTGGTAAAGTTTCATTGAAATTAGCCAAGTGGTTCAGGAGAAAATGTCATTTGAAAATTTCGGGCTCAAAATAGGCCCCGCCATGCCACGCCCATATTTATGGACCAATCAAAAGTTCTTGTACAATTTAAGTAAAGGGTAACCCAAGGAACATTCTGTTAAAGTTTCATTGAAATTGGTCCAGTGGTTCAGGAGGAGATGTCGTTCAAAGATTTCGGGCTCAAAATAGCCCCGCCCTGCCACGCCCATATTTATGGACCAATCAAAAGTTCTTGAACAATTTAAGTAAAGGGTCACTCAAGGAACATTCTGATAAAGATTCATTGAAATTGGCCCAGTAGTTCAGGAGGAGATTTTGTTCAAAAATTTCGGGCTCAAAATAAGCCCCGCCCTGCCACGCCCATATTTATGGACCAATCAAAATTTTTTGAACAATTTAAGTAAAGGGTCACCCAAGGAACATCCATGCCAAGTTTCATTGAAATCGGCCCAGTGGTTCAGGAGGAGATGTCGTTCAAAGATTTCGGGCTCAAAATAGCCCCGCCCTGCCACGCCCATATTTATGGACCAATCAAAAGATCTTGAAAAATTTAAGTAAAGGTTCACCCAGGGAACATTCTTTTAAAGTTTCATTGAAATCGGCCCAGTGATTCAGGAGGAGATGTCGTTCAAAGATTTCGGGCTCAAAATAAGCCCCGCCCTGCCACGCCCATATTTATGGACCAATCAAACTTTTTTGAACAATTTAAGTAAAGGGTCACCCAAGGAACATCCATGCCAAGTTTCATTGAAATCGGCCCAATGGTTTGGTAGCAGAAGATTCTTAAAGATTTCAAAGTGAAAAAATGCCACGCCCTGCCACGCCCATATTTGGGGGCCAATCAAAATTCTTTGAACAATTTAAGAAGGGGGCCACCCAAGGATCATTTCTACCAAGTTTCGTTAAAATCCGCCCATTGGTTTGGGAGGAGAAGATGTTTAAAGAAAAAGTTTACGCACGCACGGACGCACGACGGACACTCCGCCATGACAATAGCTCGCTGGCCTTCGGCCAGTGGAGCTAAAAACAAACAAACAGAGATATGACCTGGGAAAAACTTTACCATGCCGACACTTACGCCAATCACAACAACAACGCCAACGGCGCATAGGTTCTGATAATATCATGGCGTTTTGACCAAAAGGTCCCGAGCAAAAAATGGAATATTTACTCATCAAGTCTTTCGCAAATGTATGGACGAGGCACCGTACATGGCAGATCATTCCATTGTCCACCCTGCCGCATTTCAACACAATTCTCATTGTTCCCAGCATTATCTGGTTGACTTGGTAACCAGTTGGAGAAATTGGTCGTTTTTAAGCCTGTGTTACTGACCAACCATAGCCAGACATTTTCCTCGGCAAGATCTGTCAGCGCTATATACGGTAGATCTGAATTCAAACAAAAATAACTGATTTTAATTAAAATTAGACTCTTTTATTATTTACTAAGACGGAGCATTTAAAAACTATAGGACACTCACTCTGTAGTAGTTTTCATCACTTTGGGCTCGTTTTACTAAACTTCTTACGCAAAAAATAATCGTAAATCAAAATCACAAATCGTACCTGGTGTTTTCTATTCATTGTAATATTCTGCTTTGCAATATCTCATTCGAATCGTCTGTAGAAGACAATTCCAATGAGATTATGCATGGCAGAATTCCATATTAAGTTACTACTGTAGAAGCAACTTTAATTTTTGACTTACGCAAAAAAAGATCGTAAGATGTTTGGTAAAACGGGCCCCTTAAAACTAGGGTCTATTTTTCGTAAAACGTCAAAGCTTTAAAAAACGAAGATTCATTTACAGTGCAACTGAAACGAACTTCTAAAGGGTCACGTTGCATGTGTTACGTTTCAGTAAACTCTCTGTCATTTAATCAAAGAACAAATGCTTCTCCATTTAAGTTCAATTTAAAACACTCTGAAATATATACATATATTCCTTTATGCTGTAAGATTTTGCCACAAAAGTCACACCGAGATATGAAATTACTGAATGAGAAGCTATTGAGCTTGTTCTACTTCTCACACGGGTACCAAATGTTAGTAATACCCCCATCCTCCTATTCTAATTTTGAAATCTAAGAGCCTAAAATTCCTACTGTGTTGAATCCCTAAACAATTTTCGGTTCATCAAAGGTACTCCTCGGATGAATGTCCTTTCTCAATTTGAACTACACCCGTTTCAGATACCAAAGGAAATCCTTCGTTGTCTTTGAAGCAAAACCTAACTGACATTTAGAATTATGTTTTTATGTGAAGACGTAATGAAGCGTTTATTCCAAAATTTAGAAGGAGAATTACTATATATCAACTAAAGGGAATCAACAAAAAATAGCATGTAGTTAATGCAATTTATCGTCATTTAATTTTACTCAAAAAAAAAGTACGTAAAGCAGTTCTGTTTCGATTAGAGATTATGCAGCAAAAAAAGTCTATTATGTGCCAAATGCAAAACAATTTTACAGGAGTAATTAGTTATTAGATGAGAATTCTGAACTTGAAATCGTTATTGCTACTCAAGTTAAAGTTTACTCGATTTCGAAGTTGAATTGAAGATTTATTCAAGTCAACATATTGGAAATTATAAAATCTTATATTTGACAACCTGAATGAATAAATGTTCGATCTAGTTACAAAAACTGTGACCCTTTACGCGTAAAGGGACCATCTCGAAACCCCGTAAAATGAAATCTCGAAAAAGAGATTTGTTCAAGTACAGATCAACCGGTGGTCTCATTTCGAAAATTCCTAAACAGGAATGTAGACTAATAATTCTAGATTCAGAAAATTAGAAAAAATGCGAAACGTTTCGATCCTATTCAGCTTGCGCAGTCGGACTAGGGTCGACACTTTACGCACGACCGAGATAGTCCCTTTACGCGTGACGGGTCACAAATATATATATTTTTAAGTATGGTTTTCATAAATCCTTGTCATCCTGAATAAAAACATGCTCAGATTTCCTATAAGTTCATTGTACCAGAAGCACCGAACACATTGAAAAGGTAAATCAATATTTTTTTTATTTATTTATTTATTTATTTTTTTTTATTTTTTTATTTTATTTTTTTTATTATTTTTTTTATTTTTTTTTTAAAAAAAGGTTCAACTATTCTGGTGTAGAAAGAAAAGAAAAAAAGAGAAAAAAAAACAGATGGTATAAACTAAATCCAGACTGCCCACAAATGCATGCGGATCTTTGTCTATACCCCCTGCCAAAGCACTAGTTCGGGTTCGGAAGGACCAAGGCTAATCAACTTACAGTTGCTTCCCCGAGACGCTATCTGTCCAGAAATATATGCATTCTCATCTGCCGTTTCTATTTCTAAAAGGTTTCCTCCAAGAATCTGGCATATTTCCTGAAGTATATGAAACGTTCGTTTGCTTGTTTGTTCTTTTGAATGAAATGAGTTTTACGCCGCTTTCAACAATCTTTCGTGTAAATCGCGGCGGCTGGAACACCCAACAATGTATTTCTGGTGTTTCTCACACCAGTACTACCATAACACTATTTTCTAGCCTCCGGCTGCAATTCCACATAGATCTACGATTATCAACCCTTTGGTGGAAGACAAATAGTTGGAAAGGAAGAGTGTCGCCTTCGGGGAAATATTTGAAAAAGCTATATCTCATTTTCATGGTAATACAAATCATGAATACAATGTATTTCAATCAAAAGAGAGTGTGTCTTACGTTGGTATTTCATGTTCACTATAATTAAAGCTGAATGTAGTGCAAATAACTTAATAATTTTGATCGGCTGAAAAAAGCTCATATTTCTATAAACAAATTCCGGATACTCAACTAGTTTTGTATGCTAACTTACAAAGCAAAAAAGTCTGTCAAATATAGATTTTGCCCCCATTTTTGCTAGATTCCTTGAGATAACAAGAAATGACAGAAGAGAAGGAATATTTTGTTTTCTTATTCGTTTGAAATGACGATCCAATTTCTTTTATCTAAGAATCCGCTCCGCATATTCACACATAGATAAATTCGGCCTTTCGTCTATAAATCCTTGTACACAAAAACCTTTAAAATTAATTTCGTTGATTGATGAAATAGCAGTATTTAAGACTTAGGCATTATTCTTATTCCTTCAAAATCGGGATTACGAGGCGCCGGAGATCGCCACAAAATGTTTTCACAAATTGCTCTTTTAGACGTATAGAAAACGTTGAAGTCGAAGATGTCTTCGAAAAAGGAATGATTGGTAGTGTAGAGAAATCTGTTGGCATTTTACAACAAACTGAATTTGCGTTTTTGGGTTACGCACGTATGAATAAAAAATTTAAACGAAGCCCTAAAATGATGAGTCAAGAGACAAACAATAACCTACGAAAGCAAAAGCCCAGGGTTCTGAATCATGGCTAAAGTGGTAACAAGTGGAATCGTGCCTTAGCCAGCCATCTGGACAACTGCAGCCTGAAATTACAAGTGTGGTTACAGCTAAGAATACTGTAAAGATTGGGATTTTTTTAATTAGATTATAAATTTTGGAAAGACCAATTCCTCTCGATTCAGCTTGAGGAAAATTCATCTATACTCGCGGGGGGAGGGGGGAGAACCAAGGCAGATAGCCGCTCCTCGGAATCCAATTCGGGACCTCTTTGTCAAGAGGCCGACGCTCTACCTCAAAATCTCGGACGTCACAGTGGGATTAGCGAGCATTGAATGAAAGTTTAAATTTTAAGTTTATTTACTTGACATATTACAAGGCCACCGGCCCAACATATACTTAATCCTATGATAACTAACTATTTATGTATGAGACGCACCCGTAGGGAGATATTTTCACAGTTCTTAAATGTAGTATTACTTCAAATTGAACGAAATGGCCAATGTTCCTTTATATCCCTTTGATAGATTATACCTGCTATTTTAGACATAGATTTTTGTCATCTTAATCGGATAGGATTAGACACTTTATTTATGAAACCATGGACTGATTTGATTGATTTGAATGACGTCGTGGATTGAATGATTTTGGAGCGTTTTGGGGATTGGTTGGGTGTTTTAAATTTTGTGAATGGAGCACTATGCGAGCGATTAAGAATGGTCTCGAGGTAGTATCAATTGTTTTGAATTATTATCAATGAAAAATAATCATTAGGGTATCCAAAAACAAAACAAAACAAAGAACAAAGGAGGGGAGTTGTCTATCGAAAAATGAGCGCTCTAGTTGGTTGTAAAAAGCTTGAATAGAATAAGATGTTTCTAAATATAAAAGAGTCTTTTTTTATCTCCAACTCTCTCTCTGTCCGTCTATGATTACCCAGCATTATCAAACTAAACAGCCCAGGGCACACTAGAAGGCGACTTCACCGCGCTTCCACGGCGCTCAAGCATCTTTCAGCTGGCTCTGGGAAAATGATCATACTTTTCGAGGGGAGAATATACTGAGCGACTTTAAAAACGCAATACCTAAAACATCACTAAAATGCAAATATATGCGCACAGACTCGGACTAACATATAATAATTATGTTGCCCTAACAAGTAACCTTTAATTCAACATCACTGTCATTTGGAAACAGTCTCTCTTACTCGCAATACGGTGACATTTTTAAACATACCCATGAAAGTTGAAATTTACCCATAGGCCTATATTTTCTTTTGAAATGAAACAAAAGCCAAACAAATTTCAGAGTTAAGTTGAATGAATCAATGTGTCAAACAAATCATCAATACTGCGTTTAAGCACATTTGGCCAAAGACGACACCAAAACGCCGTTCTATTGACCAGAAATGACGACACTTTTCCATTCCTTTCGTAAAAACACTAAGGTTGTTCATGTGAATGTGGTTTTAGCACACAAAGCCTGTTCACGCTTTTACTCCTACTTAAGCAGACATCTCGTTTAGGACTGAGATGACATTTTGAGCGTGTTAACGGCATGACAAAAAATGTCATTTTAATACGTAAAATCTTCTTCTGAAACTCCTTATTTGCAAGGTCCTTCCTTATAGATGTTCAAATTTTGATGGAATAAATCATTAATTTTTCAGCCTAATGAAGGTTAACAACGTTCTGATTTTAGAGAAAATTTCTGTATTGAAAAACTCGATTCTGAGTACAGTCTTTTCAAAGTGAGTTTGTTAACTTCATTTCTTTGAGCGGTTTATGAAATGTTTATCGTAGATTACTTCCACACTTCTGATATGTGAAATCAATCGAACATGAAAAGTGCAATGGCAAAGAAAGAGTGAATAGTAGATTGCTATGCCGGAACTACTCGAAGCATCAGATCGATCAAAGATTAAGTCGGTTCAACAGAGAATCTTCTTTGTAATATTATAGCTAAATTTAATCAAATAAACTTTCCCGTTCTCTAAATTCAAATTTACTTTGTTGCGTTTTTAAAGTCGCTCAGTATATACTCTGCGGTGCTATGGCATTCGTAGCGAAATCACGGCGCTCCTACCATGCTCCTTTGGCGAGTCTACTGCCATTCTTTGGCGATGAATAGCGTTCCTACTGCAACTTACTGCTCTCCTACGACGTCTTTACTGCGCTGATGGTGATTGCACCGCGTACTCGTTGTGAGTCTACTACGATCTCATTGCGAGTATACTGCGATGCTCAGGCACTTGAGGCCTTTTAACCCTTTACTGTTTAATCCCTGCTTTTTACGTGCCTGTGATTCTATGATTGAGAAAACGTTGTGAAAAAAGAAGAAATTGCTTCTGTCAAGCAATTTCCTCTTTTTCCACACTATTTTCTACCCTACTGAATGGTCAATTTTAAAATTAAATCCACTTTAAATTTTCGTCTGCAAAACCTTTGAATTTGGACGGGTCCAAAATTTTGTAAAATAGGAAAGTGTTAACTATTTATTTTCCTTTTTTATAAGTTCCTTGATAGTTTTTAAATTATGAATAAAGCAGCGAGAGGAATCAATAGGAAAAAGCCAAGTACAAAGCCGTTTGAGTTTGTTTGTTTGTTTAAATATGGTTTTACGCCGCCTTAAACAATCTTTTTGTTATATCGCGGCGGCTCGAGCACCTTACAACGGATTCCCGGTATTTATCTCACATGTCTTACCATGACATCCTTTCCTAGCCTCCAGCTGCTATCTCACATTGGGTACGATGTTAAAAAAGATAAAGTTGGGTGTATACATGTAGTCTGTTTCTATGCCAGGCATATTGAACCGAAATCACACGTTAACCCCTGATCATCGAAATGCAAGTCGGCTGTTAACATGCTCATCGGTAGCAAAAGCACTTAGACTTACATTCTCACAGGTACCCATTTATACACCTTGGTGGATGGGAGCAGCGTGGAAGTTATGTTTTGCTCAGACAAATTCCCGTGATCTGGCCGCAGTTCGATCCCGGGACCTTTCGATATCAAAGCCATTGCCCTAAGCACTAGACCATGGACTCCACAATGAACCCATTGGCGAGAGACAAATAATAAGAAAGGATCAGTGCTCCATCAGGGTTCGAACTCAAGCTTCTAGATTGACAGTCCGACGCGCTGCCGACTGCGTTATAACGGCGGATCAAAATTGTTTGAAAGAAAAATATATAGAAGAATGAACAGTATATCATTCTCATCCTGATGATGTTGCTACTAGGTTTAGGCGATGAGTAAGTCATGCCGGTCATTCACAAGTAAATGAAGTTCGTGTTACAATCGGAATATGTATACAATTGGTATATGAAATGATAATTCTGAACTTTCGTCCCAGTAGGGAGGTTATGACATCTCGTAGGGCGCTGTATAGTCACAGTACTAGCGCCAGCGTCTTTCAATGTCGTTTCACTGCGGTCATACTGCGATGTCACGGCAATGTCACGGCTTCCGCTGCGTTGTTGGCTGCGTTGTTGGCGATCCCACTGCGCTTCTTCCGCGATCTCACGACGTTTCTCACTGT
Organism: Fragum whitleyi; assembly: GCA_948146395.1. NCBI lineage: Eukaryota > Metazoa > Mollusca > Bivalvia > Cardiida > Cardiidae > Fragum > Fragum whitleyi. The sequence continues at coordinate 33,386,142 of OX411553.1, forward strand.
GATCATGCCACGTCGCAATCTCACGGCAATTGTTTTGTGCATGCTCAAATGCTCAAAACAAGCGCCGTAGGATCGCGCTCTGTATCGACCTGCGGCGTTCAAGGCGATTACACGACGTACCGTCTGCGCTCTGAAAACTTTCTCACCGGCGTAAGAGCGTCGAGGCATCGCCGCCCTAGTATGACAGACCTTTTATTAAATAAGAGGAGCAATCAAGATCCGGACAGACACAGAGTGAGAGCCTTAGTAAAGGACAAATTGTTTGAAAACACTTGCTTCTATCTCATTAGCCAAAAAGAGAAATGTTGGGAGTAAAAACAGAGAAATTAAATAAGCCGAACCATTTCTGTTGTGATATTTCCTAAAGAAAATCTTACCTACAACATCCACTAAAGCAATTAATACAAATAATAGTCCTGCGTTTTGCCTTTCTATTTTTTTTATAATAAAATTAGTCGTAGTAAAGGTTTTAGAAATGAAAATAGTTATGTGCACCGTTATTGTAGCGGTCAACGAACACCTTATCAGCTCGTCCTTTATAAAAAATCTTCCCAAGCTTTACACCATGTAATGATAAATTTAGTTTTAGTTGTGTTTATCAACATTCGTGCTTTCTAATAGGCTGAAAATGTGGTTTTATTCCGCAATGAAAACAATTTTGAGTACGCAGATATTTTGTAAACTTTCGCAAAAAGTAGTCCCGTAAGAATCTGTTTCTTCAGTGACAAATTTTTACATTTTTGCTTCATGATATTAAATTATAGGATATGAAGATAATTTGTGTTGATTCCATGAATGTATGAAGCTAAAAACCCGATCACACTCATGTATGAATTCGCTTCGCCTTCGCTCTAGGTCACATTGTCTAAAAAAATCGGGTAACAGATTCTTATTTCTCACAATAACAATATCTTTGTACGTTTAAGTAAATAAGTAAGTCAGTAAGTAAGTACGTAAGTAAGTAAGCTAGTAAACTTTACGTTTATAGTGACATGTGTTATGACAAGTAATGATTATAATGAATAAATACATATTTTTAATTATTAACTAATTTTAAGAAACGTCCGGCTCCGTGGACCTATATGTCACCTTGATATTTCTTAATTGTCACATTGATCTTTCTTTATTGGTACTGCGCGAATGAGGCTATCTAAAATTATTTTCGTTGATGAAGACTGACTTAGGACTACGAGTCCGGTGGCCATGATTCGCTCTATCTTTGTGGAAAGAGCTAATTATGCCACCTGGCTCGTAGACTCGCATCAAAACGTTCAATAAAGTGCAGTAGTCCTTTACCCGAAACGAAACTGAAAGGGGTAAACTGTCCTTCTTGAACAATGAATGATTTAAATGTATTTTCCGGATCAATGAGCTCTGCCATGAAATATTCAGCATATATCATTTTGGTCAATCTAAATATATTTTTATATAAAAGTTAATAAATGAAACTACATGTTGTACGATAAAAGAATACGAATTCAATATTGACGTATGGTGGTTGAGTGAATAATTTATTGAATGCGGCCATTTTTTTTTATTTTTATTCTTATGCATTTTGAGGGTGTCTGCAAATGTTAACACCCGAAAAAAAAAACAACGTGAATTGATGTTATTATTGTATAAAAGAAATGCTAGAGTATTTATTCAGAGAATTGCGAAATGATTCATTGAAACGCTTCAAAACAAGCTACAAACAGACGAACACGGCGTCAGACATTGCACCGCCACTTTTTTTTTTTTTATACCGCCATTGCTTGGTAAAAATATGGCGTCAAAAAATTTAACGCGGTAATTAGATAAAAGCCTTAAGTTACGCTCTAAATTAACGTTAACCATAAATATGTTAGATGCATTTTACTGATCAATATGTATACTCGTCAAAATCGAAACTTTGGTGTATTATTTGCAAAACGCATTGATTTATATTTTTGAATTCAACAATGTTGCAGAAATAGATAAGTGTCATTGAAATCGATAAGCAGTATAGGCCCCCAAATCGAGGATATTTAAGTATAAAAAGCCGGGCGTTAACGGCGCGTGAATTTA